>JBBYHK010000013.1:5603542-5625557 GCA_038382065.1 Adansonia grandidieri
TCAGGGATATTGTAGCATAAATATGGGATCATCACCAGTAAATCTTTTAGTTTTAGACTTTGATAAGCAAATAGAATAAGAAAAAGCAATCGATTCAAAGTGTGCCAAGGCTACAAAGAATGAAACTAAGTACAAGTTTTTGAAGAAAGGCCTCAAAGCTATAAATAGGAGCGATAAGTTTGGAATTATGGATGCCAAATCCTTTGGCCTAGTTTCAAACCTTGTTATCTCACCCAAGTTCAAAATACTAGATTTTAACAAATACATTAGGATTGCAGAGCCTACCATTCATATCTGTATGTATTGTCAAAAGATGGTTAGGCATGAAGATAATGAAAAACTATTAATACACTATTTTCAAGATAGCTTAACTAGAGCAGCTACATTATGGTATATAGAGTTTGAATCGAATAGAATTCAGTCATGGACATGTTTGGCTCGAGCTTTCTTGGATCAATATAAGCATGTATCTGATTAAGCTTCAGATCATCTTTCTTTATTAAACATAGAAAAGAAAGCTGCCGAAAACTTTAGGTAGTATGACCAAATATGGTGAGAAGAGGTAGCCCTAGTTTACCCTCTACTAATTAAGAAGAAGATGACAATTATATTTGTCAACACTCTGCGAGCTCCTTACTATGAAAAGTTAGTGGGGAATGTTACGAAGAATTTTATTCATTGATAACACCATAAAGACCAATAGGATATCCAAAAAGGGATCCTCTAACTCTACCAAGAAGTCTATCGCCAAAGGCAAAGACAAAGAGGTAAATACTATTACCAAGAGTCCCAACAAGATCGCCCCAGAATCTTCATTCAACACCGAGCATGTATTTCCATGGCATGGCATATCAAGGCTTCAACCAATTTGCCTCATTACCCTAATCAGTATACTCTGTTGGAATCAATCCCACTATGAATCTTTCATCAAACCCAAATCAAAATTCTATTCAGAATACTTTATCCCATAACTATCGTAACACCAAAGCACTAATCAATCAACCAGTCCTTTAGGAAAAAGAGCATTTTGATCCACTTCGTTATTCTTATAAGGGGTCTATGCTCGCTTATTGGTAGCTCTAGCATTTATAACTCCAAGGTCGCTTCTTTATAACTAATGGTATAATGAAAATGCCATTTGCAAATATCATGCTAGAGCACAAGGTCACAACATTGAAAATTTCACTTCCTTGAAGAGAAAAGTTCCAAGCCTACTAAAAATAGGCATGATTAGAATCGAATAAGGTGCAAGACCTAGTGTTAGAGCTAATCCACTCTCGAACCATGTAGAACTGAGAATAAATGATGTTATTAATAGGAAGCATTGTTGGTTCAAGAAAAATGTTGAAGAAATTAAAATGCCAATGAGCAATGTACAAAAGGCTCTCATAAAGATCGAGTCGATGGTCTAACATCAAGATAAAGAGCTCGACTAATTCTGCTGTTGCCATTATGGATAGAGGCACACTTTGCAACATTGTTCAAATTCTTAAAATTGGTCAAAGAGATGATGGACCATTCAGAAATTGAGTTCTATGAAGAACTGGCGAAGAACATAAATATTTCCATCAATACTACAAAAAAAAAAAGATAAGAATGTCCCCCTCTATGGAATCAAAAGACCATTGATCTTATTTGTCAATTAGTCAACACCAAAATTAAGCCTACACAACCTACCTAAGAATGGTTTTTTTTTCAATTTCCATCTCTTTTTCCATATAAAGAGGACAGAGCAGTGCCAGGGTAATATGAAAGTTAGCCAGTGATGACCGAGGAATCTAGCTAACAAACTGTTACTATTAACTTCACGGAGTAAGCCATCTAACCCATAATAGCAGATGTTATGCCTGGGTTGAACTAAAAGCCAAAGTCAATAAAGAAAATGTTCCTTTAGCAATTCAAACATCGAAGGTGGTGAAGAAAATAATTAAAGTGATTAAAGAATCAGTAATCAAGAAAGAGGTTAGAAATTTCTTAAATTCATCAAACATAGGGAATATAGTATTATGGATCAGCTAAACAAATAGCCTGCTAAGATATCTGTGTTGTTATTGCTCTTGAATTTCGAAGCTCGTAGAAAAGCTCTACTTAAGGTATTGAATAAAGCTTATGTCCAACCTAAATTCCAATAGGCCAATTAGATCACTTATTGAGCAATGTTACTGGGGATAATTACACATCTTTTAGTAATGATGAAACACCCCATCGAGGTAGAGGAAATTATGAAGCTCTCCATATCACCACCTATTGTAAGGGAAATGTGTTGTCGAAAGTTCTCACTGATAAAGGGTCAGCCTTGAACATGATGCCTATGACATGCTTGAACAAACTTCTTATTGACATTCCTTATATCAAGCATAGCCCCAGAATGGTATGAGCATTTGATAGAACATGTAGAAAGGTCATGGAGAACATCACTATCCTAATTTGGATAGGGCCAAACATGTATGAAGTGAACTTTCATGAGATGGATATTGTTCCATCATACAATTTCTTGTTGGGGAAACCTTGGGTCCATTCCGTAGGGGATATGCCATCTTCATTAAACTAAAAGTTAAAATTTATCGTCGAAAAAAGTTTTCAGCATTGGTGGCGAGAATGATGTTATCATCACTACTTTCATAGATGCCCCTTATATTAAGCATGTTGAGAGTACACCAGAATCCTTTTTCCAATGGTTTAAGTTTGTTAATGCCACCTACATCAAAAAAGGTTTGTACATGGTTGGGCCTTATCTGTCAAAAAACACCCACATAAGTATCCAGTTAACTATCAATAGGGGTGCCAAGGCTAGAAAAGGACTAGGAAAGCACCTACAACGGATCTTCAAAGCTTTAAAAGTGACCCATCAAATTAATAAAACAGGTCTGGGATTCAAGCCTAATGCCCATCAATAGAAGAAACTAGCTCAAAAAGCATGAAAAAAAAGAATAGCCTGTCTGAGGGGTCACGATTTAGAAAATGAACCAATAATGCTGCCACTGCTACAAAAAACTTTTCAATCAGGATAAGACATCAATTCAAATCAAGGAAAAACTATTGGTGCCTAATCGACCACTAATCTTATATCTATTAGTCTTCAACAAATCCATGGGTTGTGTACTTGGTCAACATGATTAGTCAGGAAACAAAAAAAAAGCTCTTTATTACCTACGTAAGAAATTCATGGAGTATTGAAAATAACTATTCCACAATTGAAAAGTTATGCTATGCTTTAGCATGGATGACTCAAAGGTTAAGGCAATACATGTTATATCACACAACATGGCTAATCACCAAACTAACCTTATTAAGTACCTATGCGATGATCCTGCTTTGTCAAGAAAGCTAGCCCTGTGGCAAGTCGTACTCTCTGAATAACATTATTTATATGAGTTAGAAAGCCATCAAAGGTAGTTCGATACTGAAGTTCTTGGCAAGCTGAGTTAAAGAAGATTATGAACCACTAGATTTGAATTCCCAGATAACCAACTAATGTGCATATCCAAAGCAAAAGATCGTATCAATTATAGCCAAACTTGGAAAATATACTTCGATAGAGCCTCAATGCATTAGTGCATAAAATTAGGGCTACTCTAATCTTACCAAAAGAAGATTATTATCTTTTCTAAACTTCAACTACACCAATAACAAAGGCAAATATAAAGCCTATCTATTAGGGCTCCGAGCAATCATTAAGAGGGGCATCAGGACTTTACACATGTATAAGGACTCTGCCTCAATAATTTATTAACTTTGAAAAGAATAAGAAACGTGAAATGCCATGTTATTCCAATATGAGAGGCTAATCAATGAACTAAAAAGCAATAATTCCATGAAATTAGCTTCCAGCATTTACCCCAGAAGATAACCAAGTGGTAAACGCTTTAGACACCCTAGCTTCTATGTTTGAAGTAGCTTGGGAGTTTGAAATCACACCCATTTAGATGAGTATTCATGAATCTCCCACTTACTATCATAACATAAAAGAAGAAAGGGACGGGCTGCCATGGTACCACGACATTCTTTATTGTATTTGAGATCAATAGTACCTCAAAGCTACAGAAACTGATAAACGAACTATCCAAAGAATGCCTAGATGTTTTGTTTTAGATGGTGAAGTCCTATACAATAAAAGCAAGGATCAAACATAATTTTGATGTTTGGATGCTCCTAAAGTCAAAAAATTCTAGAAGAGGTCCATGAAAAAATATGTGGTACTAATGCTAACGGATACAGAATGGCAAAGCAAGTCATAAGGTCTGGATATTATTGGTTAATGTTCAAAATAGACTGCATTGACTATGTTCGAAAATGCCATAAATGCCAAAGCTATGTGGACAAAATCCATATCCTACCTTCACTTTTCCATGTCATCACAGCTCCATAGCCTTTCTCTATGTAAGGCATGGAGATGATTGGACCCATAATTCACAAAGCTTTAAGTGGGCATCACTTCATTTTGGTTGCCATTAATTATTCCACCAAATGGGTAGAAGCGGCTTCATAATCCAATGTCACTAGATCTATTGTGTGCAAATTTGTGAAACGAGACATCATCTGTTGATATGGACTACCTAAACAAATCATCACAAATAATGCACGCAATTTGAACAAAAAAATTATGGAAGTAATTTGCTCTTAGTTCAAGATCAAGCATCACAATTCAGTGCCATATTATCAAAAATGAGTGGCATATCGAAGCAGCCAATAAAAACATTAAAACGTTAAGAAAATGGCCAAAACTTATAAATATTAGCATAAGAAGCTACCCTTTGCATTGCACGCCTATTGCAAAGCAGCCTGGATTTCCATTAAAGCTACCTTGTTTTCCTTAGTTTACAGAATAAAGGCAGTCTTACCCATCGAAGTTAAAATTTTATCACTTAAGGTCTTGATGGAATCATAACTTGAAGAAATTGAATGGTCAAGAACTGATATGAGTAACTTAATCTCATCGATAAAAAGAAAGCGAAAGCCATCAATTATAGATAGATGTCTCAGAATGGTATGATAAGAGCTCATAACAAATAAATCTATCCTCATCAGTTTTGAGAAAAGGTTGGTACTCAAAAAGATCCTCCCAGTTCATAAAGATAATCGTGGAAAATGGACTCTAAAATGGGAAAGTCTTTATGTGGTTAAGCGAGCTTTCTCTAACGAAGCACTGATTTTAATTGAGATGGACAGCAATGACTCACTCAGTCTTGTCAACTCTGATTCCATCAAGAAGTATTATGCCTAAAAAGTCCTCTAAATATAAATCTATAAAGGCATCCTTATTTTTGGAAGGGTGGCTTTGGCAACCAAACCTTACCCATATCTAAACGTAATCAAAGCCAGTGTTAATAAAACCATCCTCCATCAAAGCACCAACTCTTAGCCCAACCTTCTTATCTTATCCTAAATTCACCAAACTTATTTCCAGCCTTATCCTCGAACAAAAGAATGATATCTATCTCAAATTTAGTGTAACGACCATAGGGTAATCCGAAAGGCTCCTTAAAGAATTATCGATTCTAGAAAAGTTGGTTACTTGAAAGAAGTTTTTGAAAGTACTCAATAGAGGATTAATGTCATTAACATTAAAAAGGACTAACTACTAAAAAAACTAATCTCGAACTTTCTTTGTACCCACCAAAATGTTCAATGAATTTGTATTCCTTTTTTTCCAAAAATGAAAAACAACCATTTCATCTTTTAAATCTCCTTTTTCATACCTGCATACCATATTGCATCATGCTTGTCATATAATTGATAATGCTTAATAGATTGTACAAAATTGATAATAGGATTTCTTAGTATTTTTCTAATAAGATAAAACTTTATTGGGAAATCTTATTAAGTTCAAGAAAAGTGAAGAATAGATTTTGGAACCATAAACAAACTTACCTTTCAGACTTCCTCTATGTTAAAAAATGTGACCAAAAACATCCTCCATTAAACTTTAGCTAAAAGTTAAAGCCAAATCAATGATCCTTGACCCTTGCCTTTAAATCATATTCCTGTCAGTTAGTTTAAACCATTAGGTGCATCCTTCCAAGCATGTTAAAAATGAGCTCACCAAGTCTGTCAACCTACTAATACAAGTCGATTGGACTCAAGAACCTTCCTATGGATCACAATCATATCAACCTACAAAAAAGACCTTAACCATCCAAAAAAACCTTTTGAACATTAAGAGTCAAGTTGGCAAACCTAAAAACAAAAAACATACGGTAAAACTCAAAAATGAAAAATGATTCAAAAATCCAAAGCCAATTATCAGATTAGGCTTTTAAAATTGTCATCTTTGCATTACTTAAAACATGCATTTACATCATTCATGCAATAATTAACATCTTTTAGGTACAAACTCCTACTCACAAAACTTAAACTAGTAAAGAACTTTATGTATATAGTCGTGTTTTTTAAAATCCCTAAAAGGCTCTAGGTAAGACACTTAAACTCACATCTTTTAGTCCACAAAGAGTTAGATGCCTTTTTTCTCTTAGTCCATAAAAAGTTGGAAACCTATCGAGTCAAAGCCCACTAGCTGACGCTTGTCTTGCGGGTCAAACCTAGGAAACTATAAATATAGTAGAAAGGTCAAACCTTACAAAAGTCATTGAAATTTCTTATCAAGACTATTACAACGTATTCTACCTATCTCGGTGTAGTACTAACCATATCTCCATTTTCTTGCAAGCACTCGTAACGCATTGTTATATCCCACACAAAATAATGCCTATTTGCCCTTGTCTTATTTCTGATACTCAGCAACATCTAAAGAGGGGCAACTTAGACACCTTATTTTGTCTAAGCCAACATTCGAAGCATCAGAAGCTATCGTCTGAGGCACTATCAAGTTTATTCATACAAGCTCATGTCTAATCCCCATCATTCATATCTAAGGTAAGGTCATAAATTATTTAATTTAAGACCATGCCCTATAAAAAATATACATTTAGATAAAATAGAGCCCACGTGCATATTTAATTAGTTTATTTGGACCTATTTCATTTAATTATATTGGATCATAAATTATTTAATTTAAGACCAAATCTTAAAAAAAAAAGAGACATTAAGTAAAATAGAGCCTATGTGCATATTTAATTATTTTTTTTGGGCCTATTTTATTTAATTGTATTGGGCCATCTTTTCAAATATTTTAAATTCTTAATGCGCCTTATTAAAATTATTTTGATGTAATATGTCCATTATTTGAATTAATTTTGAGCCTATTGAGTTGGTTAATGATTTTTTTTCAGGACCCAATTTGCTTGATGGTGAGCTATTTCATGGCAAAAAGTGATATTCAAGGGATATTTTGGAACTTTAGTGGTTAGTTGGTACTTAAGTATTAGTACATGGACCAATAAAAAATTAAAAGCACACCCTAGTACACCATGACTCATCATTTTTTATAACAAAAAAGATAAAAATGCCCCTTTTGCCCTAGCATGGTGTTGGCTAAATGGCCTCCTATAAAGCCAAAAGGGTTGGCTTTCATGAAAACTCTCTCCAATTTTTCTTCATTTTAGCTGTCAACCCTTGAAAAAAATATCAACTACTATAGAAAATTCATAGCAATCGAAAAAAGGAGAAGGGAAATCAAAAGTAAGTAAAACACAAACATGGAGGTACCATATTGACAAGGAGATTAAGCAAGTTTCAAGATTTATTTTGTGATATATTTCCTTTACCCTTTTTTTTACATCTTTTGCTATTGTCACTATTATTTTTTCATGCTATTTTAGGAAGCCCTTTGAATGATAACCATGAACGTTGTAGGATTTATGCATTTCTTTGAGATTGTTTGATGTAATTGTGTTTTAATTAGTTGTTATGTTTTGGTGGCTAAAAAGCCATGTTTCTTGCACCATCCCCATTCAGCTAGCTTGTATTCCTAGCTTTATATTTTCGCTTCATCCCAACACTTTGACTTGTAATACTTGATACCTATAGTTACATGACCAAATGTTGCTTGTGTTTTGGTCACCTATTGCTTGTTAAAATGCCATATTATGTGTGCCTTACTATGCCTTGAGTGTTTGATATTACGCTTACGTTTTAGTTCATAACACGCCTATTATAATATTTGTCTGATGTGGACTAAAATCTGTTTTGTAAAACCCACCTGAAGTTAAATCTATACTAACCTTGATTAATGGGGATTATAGTGGATTTAATGTTTTTGGTACATTGGTTCTCCACTCTTTGGGATATATCAAGCGTAAATGTTTGAGATCATGGCCTTATTAGGTCAAATAAATTTTGTTTTTAATTAAAAATTAAAAATGTTTCAAGTGCTTAATTTGAGTTTTGTTTCGAGCCTATCGTTAACATTGGTGTGGATAGCAGACAATTTGGCAACCTATTCTACAAGAGTTTAATTGGTCTATTAATTTACTGCCATGGACCTCAATGATTTGATATTCGCATGTCCAATGCCTTGTCACGTGACAATAAAAGCCTTAACCCAAAGAAACCCCTTTTTTGGTACTAGTAGCATAGTGGCCCAAATTGAATCCAAGCAATTTTTTTGGAATTTTTCCAGTATTTTTCCTGAAAAAGGCTTCGAATTACCTTTGTAATGATACCTTGTTTGCCTTTGGATCACTCCAAACTGAAAGTTATGATTTTTCTAATCTTCACTATCTGGAACTCTTAGAATCAGTGATTCACATTTTATTTAAGTAATTTTGACCCAATGAACGATTTTTTTAGACTTTTTAAATAGTTTTCCAAAAAAGGTTATAAAATTCCATTTCTAGGAAAGTATCATTTGCAATTCAACGATTCCGAATGAGTCCAGGATGATTTTTCAAAGTTTACTACTTCTTTGTCCTAGCACTTGCTGTTAGTACTAACTCAAACTCGACTTTAAAAATTAATTTTGCCTAGAAAAAAATTTTCTACGATTTTAAAAATATTTTTAATTAATCCTTATCGAGCTAACTTTCAAATGGTATCTCGTTTGCCACTAGAAACCATCTAACCAAATCGAAATAAATTTGGGAACATAGATAGCGTGATGTTGTCTCCTGTATTTGCTGAACTAGGGAAAATTGCTTGAATTTGCCCTAACCAATATTTCTAGCCATTGGAATAACTCGAAATATATTCAATGATATTCCCCATTAAATCATAGCTCATGACATAGGTTCCTTTAGGCTTGAATCAAAATTCAAAATTATTTTCAAAATTAATTTTCATTCCTAATTTAAAATATTTTCCATTCTAAAATTTGTTTTCTTCAAAATTCTCAAAAATTTTGATTTTCAAAAAAAAAAAAACACTCAAATTCTTTCTTTCTGAGGGGATACTCTAACCTTGCTTTTCCAAGGGGATTTTCCAACCCGATTTTCTTCGAAGGCCAACCTTGCTTTTTAAAAATACATCAAAATATAAGTTTTCTCTCCCCTAGGCTTCATCAGAACTTAACGTTTATCAACCATTTTACCCTTAAGACAGCTTTTGAGTTCAAACATGTCTCAAAATTGTCAATTTTATTATTCCTCAATAACCATGTCAATTACAAGATACAAACTGACTGTTCCTCTTTTTTGTTTCTATTTGTTTATCTTCAATGCAATTTTTACTATATTTCTTTATGCCTTACTAACCTATTTCTATTCTTAATGGTGACTTTCGTTCATGTCTTAAAAATTTTGAATTTCATTAAATCCGAGCCAATGTCCTATGTCAGTATCCCTCCAGTGCTTGATATAGATTATCCTTTTCCAAATCAATCTGGATCTTATTTTACCGAATCCTTTATATTTCCCCTCCCTCCTAGATTGCATAGTGAGATATTCAAAAAACCTAGATCCAATATTTAAAATTTTGCATTCATAATAAAGGGATTACACAAAAAATGATTGCATGAAAAATCGAGGGAAACCGAGACTTCGATAGTTTATGGCTAAATGGTATCGATTTTGGGCATCATGGGGGTGCTAATCCTTCCCCACACGTAACCGACTCTCTTAAAGATGAACTCTAATATATGCAATCTGTGAAATAAATGTTGCAAGTTTCATAACTCAGAACAACCGGTTTTAATAGGTATTTGATCAAACCTAGCCCAAAATGATCAGTGGCAACTTTAAGTCATGGGCATTCAAGGCCATTTGGACAAGCGATTCATTCGACGATCTTTACCTTGACTTTCTCCTTATCACGCCTAATCCAAATCCTGATCAAGAGATGATCCAAAGGCAAGCCCCACCTCACCTCTGTTGTTTTTTAAGTCATAGTGCACCACACACCACACGAGGGGCATGTCAAGATATAGGACATTTGAGTAATTTCATTTTAAAGAGTTTTTTTAACTTTCTTGATTCATTTTTTAAATTTATTATTTTTTATTGACCCATTTCATAGAAATTGTAGGTAGAGGGCATTTTTTTCATATTCTCCCAATAAAATAAGATAAGCTAAAACCAAGATAAAAACACGTAAAAAGAAAAGGAGGGATATTAAGAAACCAAAAAATTAAAAGCAATTACTGTCAAATAAAACTAATGGATAAAGACAAGCTCAATTATTAACTGATTAATTAGTGTACTGATTTTTGTGGGAAAGCAATACGGCACATCAAAGGCAGACAACGTCGTTTGACAACAACAGGATTGGCGTCACCCAAAATTTTCGTGGCTATCATGTAGTTATAGTCTGGTTGAAAAGCTTTCAATTTCCCCTTTACATGCTTATTAATAATCTCATTTCTCAATCAAGCCTGTTTTTAAGAATGGTCGGAGGTCACGGCGTTAACCCTATACATAATGCCAACGCAAAACTGGTTAAATTTTGTTTTCTTGTTCGACAAGTTGATTTGATTTCAGAGCAGTTAAAAAATTAACACCCAAAACTTCTGAAGAAAAGAGAAATGTTATCAGCAGATAGCTTTTTTAAAAAATCTCCATAATATTTAGAAATAATAATATATTTACAGTCACTAAGTTTAATCTTTCAACACAAACCCAAATTGTTGTATAAATATCAACAGTGCCCACACCACTTGGCTTTAGAGAAACGCCAACAACGCCTACAATCCAAAGCATTGAAAAGCAGTTATGATCTGCAAATCCTATCCTATCCTAGTACAGTACACAGTTATTTTAGCGGGGGAAAAAAACCATACATCTCTTACTATAACTACTTAAAGTTGTATTTGCTATTTTTTTCATCAAGTAGGCAATCCAAACAACCCATTGGCACTATGTACTATCACCTGACTTCACCCAAATTGATCAAGAAGGGACAAAAGAAAGGCAACGAGCCAAAACATTTAGAGCAGTTATACCTTATCTAATCTGGTAATATCATTGTCAAGAGAGAATATTTTACCCTCAATGATATTTTTCCCTTTTCAACAACTAGCCTTGCACCAGAGACAACCCAATACCCAGGTAAATCTTGTGGTCCTCTAGTCATCTCCGTTGTGTCAACAAACCGCAGAAGTTTTGGTGCTTGGCTGGGCATTGGAGGACCCCCAGGGTACAACGCAGAATTTATGTTCACCTCGGTTGGCTGTAGAGCTTGTTTTTGAGCACTCGAGAAGTGAGTGCTGATCAATGTTGAGATAATCCCAGATTTCTGGGCCAAGCCAGGAGAGCCATCCCACTCAGGCTGCTTGATAGCCTTTGCACCTATTAACTTAGAGAAATGCAACCTTAAGAATAAAACTTTATTCAAGCCAGAGTCTCCAACTTCAAAGTTAGCACCAGTAACAATAGAGAGATCCTCATCAGACTCCACAGGCGCTGTGCAGACATGAGAGAAGCTCTTCCACTGAATCTTCTCATAGTACTTGCGCTCAGAAGAGGCATCAGAGACACTGGTGCTCGCTCCATCCTCCAGCTGGAATGTCTTTGGCAGTGAGGAAAGATGCTGCAAGTGAATTGCTAAACAATTGCCACTTTTGCCTTCCAAATAAAGTCGAAGGCCAGTTACAGGCTTTTTATTCACATAAACCTGTTAAAGGAACTCAATGAGTGCAACAGCAGTTAACACAATAGTTTATTGACAACATCTGTCTGATCAATTCTTTACTTTTTATGAAATAACAAAATTCGCAACATTGTCTTATTTTTGTTTAAAAAACCTTTTACGAGTAAGGCTATTTTACAGGAAATGGGGAGAAAAAAATGTCTCTTTTAAAACAGTTTATAATTCCCTTGATATGTGTGAGAAAAACTTGAAGATGTAAATTGAACTGAAAATTGACGAACAACAACATAACCCCATTTGATAACACTAATAAATGACAATTTTAAACACCAAAAACGAAACAACAATGTTCTAATGATATAACTCAAGAAAAAAAAAAACATATAAATACAATTTAACCTTTTTACAAAACAACCATTGCATCAACATTTCAGAAATATTCTGAAACACTTGATACTCATAACTATTCATTATTAGGTCACAAAAGTAATAATCCTTCTACCTTAGAATACGAATGCAAATACTAATTCAAATAATCGATCTGATCATATTATTGCATACAAGGAATCATTAACAAAGGACTCTATTAAAAGGAGGAAGCATGCTTTTTTAATAAGGGGAAAAAAAAGTGAAGTAGGTGGCCAGATGACAATAGTTTAGTCTAAAAGGTAAAATTAACTTCATCCAGCTCCAAAAAATCCAGATTTAACACCATGGAAGACTAGAAAAAACTGAGAACATATTCTAAAAGAACTAGGCACTATTATCAGGGGTAGTCTAGAATATTACCAAGATCAAAACTTCGCTCTTTAAGAAGTCATAACCTACTTGTACGATAAAACCTAGAATCTTTTAAAAAAAAAAAAAAAAAGGTAAAAGAAAGTACAACTCGAGTAGCAAAATTGAATTCACAAAAAAAAAAAAAAAAAGAAACTCAGCATTGATCCCCATCTTCCTCAAATTGATAATGTAGTAGTAATAATAATAATAATAAATCATGTAAATTCCATGCCTATAATCTCTAGCAGACGAAGTTGCTATTTTCACATAACTTCATAGCACAACATTACACCAAATATTACCTTGCCTAAAACAAGAATATCAGATTAGTGATTTTACAGTGCAATTAAAACTTTTTTATTCTCCAACAATTGTTAGTCCGACTTCTCTCTCTCGCTCTCTCTCTCTCTCTCTTTATATATATATATATATATATATATATAGTACTTTTGCTGTTGCCTGAACTTAAATATTGATAAGTGCTTAATTTTATATAAATTATTTTCTATCTTAATCTTTTCTAGTTATTTTTTATGATTATCATAAGCATTTATTTTTCTTTTTTATTTTGCAGGATTTATTTGAATAAAAAATACAAAAGAAGCACAAATTAGCTAAGTTAGGGAATTTGTGTGAGTTTTGAATTCTAGTGAGCTGATCTTGAAGAACTTTAATTACAATAGGAGAAGTTGGAAGATAAAATTCTACTTTGATTAAGAGTTTGAAAGCTGAAGTAATTACCTTTAAAGGTTATATTTTAGATAATTATTTATCTCTTGGATAAATGAAGAAAATCATAAAACAAATCTAACTTTATGGCTACATTCAAAAAGAAGATTGTACATAACCTCTCAAGAGATCAAGATAAAGATTAGAGATTGATTTTTTATTTTTATTTTGATAAATTAATGTAATTATCTTTAACCCTAACTTTAGTTGAATTCTTTCCCTATAAATGAGGGGGGTTAAACAGTTTTGATCATCTCATTCTTACTTTTTTCCTCTCTATTTTATTCATTGTTTTCTAAACTGTCTTTCTAAGTTTTTACTTGGCAATAAAAAGATTTACAAGCTTTTGTATTATTCATCATGAGAAATAAATGAAGTTGTTTTCGAAGCCATTTTTTTGTTTTACAAATATCTTGTCTTTCCTATTTAAATGTCATGGTTATATGATTTCAATTTCTAAGATGCATACTAGTTGTTTTCTCATTTTTAACCTAGAGCTAGTTTAATTAATCAAATACGTAATAGTTTGATTAGTTTCACATAAGTAGCAAATAACTTAAATGAGGATGGTCAAGTTTCATTTCAAAAGTTAAGAAAAATACAAGTCTTTCTTCAATATAGTTAGCTTTTGATTTTTTTACATTGAATCAGTTAAACTTTCCTAGTTTTTAAAGTTGTCTTTTAATTATATTCTAAGAGCTTCTTTTAGGGTAGTTAAATGATAAGGGTTAATCATAGTGCTTAACTTGGTTAATTAAGAAGGGAAAGTAAGAAAGTCAATACATGTTTGATTCCATGGCTGATTTATTTGTTTAAAAAAAATGCATAAGAGTTTTCATTGATTGATAATAATATACTAGTAAGCAATATCTATTTATTACTAAAGTCTTTTCATTGTTGATTTTTTTTACTTAAAATATTTTCAAGGTTGTTTTTTTATTTTGTTTCCAACCAAAAACAATTTAAAACCCCTTATTTATTTTTATTGTTTTTTTCTCAACTAGATTCTACCATTTTTCCTGCCACTTCGTTTCCTTTCTTTCTATTCCCAAAATCAGTTTTGCACTTCTAAGGGTCCTTAGATAAGATCTCTACTTCTCTACGCTACAAATCTAAAATCAAGCTAAAGGAAGTGAGCATTATAAACGGGTAGCATTGACAACTACCAACCATATATTTCTAAATTTGATATCAAATTTTTGGCCATGTTGATGTCTCACAGGCTTGAGCAAATCCATTTCTACCTCCAAAATGAGTTCTACCCTCTTTAACTAGAATCAGGACTTAAGGACCAAAAAATCCTAGGTCACCCAGGGTTTCTATCAATGGGCATCGAGGGAGTAAGGATATACTTTTGAGAGAAACCACCACACCACCAACATTTAACTATGCCTACGGATATAGCATATTAGCATAGCAGAAAAATAGCCTAATCTTTGCTTTGTAATTTGATTTATATTAAGCTCCATAAATGCCAAGCAGTTGATGTGGCAATTATCGCGTTAATATGCCACATGAGCACTGAGACAAATTGTCACATCAAAGTATCTATTATAAATTTTACAATTGTTAACAATGGTTTTTTTATGTTGGAAATGGCAGAAGGGTAATATAAAAGACCGGGGATATTACCAGTGTTGTGTTAACATAAAGCTTTGGGCCCATGAAGCTAAACTGCAATGATGCACTATTTTGTTGCTTCTTCCGAGGACCAACAGCAAGCTCCCCAAACACTGGTGCCCACTGCTTTGGGAGCTGGAACTCCAAAAACTGGTGTAATACATCAATTGAAGGCTTATCTGTACTTAAAAGGAAAAACCATAAATGATTTGAGGATCGTTCGAGGATCTATGGAACTTTTACATAACAAAAATTACCATCCGCCACCGATAAACCTAGTAAATTGGAAAGGAAATGCTGATTTTACAATTACGCAATACACAAAGATGAGACAAAACCTGAATAATGGTTGCATAACAAGGCAAGAATGCTTCCATTAAAATATACAGTTCTGATTTTGTTTTTCATTCAAACTTCAGTCCTCCAAGAAAACAAGAAAAAAGGCATTAAAGCCAATTTTGCTACTATATTATGGATCAATGTTGAATTTGGCCACAATATAATTTTTGGTCATTTTCAAACAAAAAGAAATAGAGAAGGAAAATTCCTGGGAATTAAACCACGATAACAGAATGTTCCACTCCATTACTTTATGTCCGAAAATCACTTGAAATTAAAGTCTAAAGGAAATTTTTAGTGCAATTGAAAGGAAATGGAAAAATTCAACATTGACCAGTTGTACGGTGGCAAAAATAGAAATGAAGCTCCAAATATTTAAATACTGGGCTTTAAGGCGACGAAAAAAACCACAAGAAAATCCTAAAACTGAAATTATGAATAAGAAATTAAAAATTCATGCAAAAGCTCGTAACAGCATACTATCAATTAAACATAGGCTAGATTTCCATTCCTGATTCCAAGTATCATGCTATTAAGTTTTATTGTAGGTTCTTGCAACAAATCCAAAATCAATCCTATTTACAACCATTTTCTTCCAAATTCATAATACTTGCCAAATTTAAAGTAGAAGTGAGCTTTTTAACAAAGATTGATCTGGATATTTGATTGAAGGAAAAATGAGGCCAATAAAACCGTAGATTTTCACTCATAGCACTTATTATTTAGGATTGAACTGAAAAATCAAATTCACTTCTATGCCGGACTGTATTTCTGTACTTCATCCTTTACCGTAATATTTCTCCAAAAATAGTACTTAGTTTCAGAAATCAAGTAACAAAAATGGCTGATATTGATCAGAACTGTACGTGTAATAGGAATAGTATCTACCAGAAGTGCAGCCTACTTTTGTGATAACTAGCAATTACACCTTTCTCTAGATCTTATTTATAGAAATGGTTAGCCAGCAAGCTAATTAATGATAGATGATGCTTTTAAAAATGCAGCTTAGATTATACACAATGGACAGCCTTTTCCTTAAACTGATATTGATGGCCAGGACAAGTCAACCAGAAATTAGAGAGACCAGCAAATTCATCATAAACAGAATGATTAATTTAGACAATACCCATCAAGAAAATGATAATGAAACACACAGTCAGCCAGACAATAAGCTTTGGTTTTTATTGTGCAGAACCTATAAAGTCAAAATACTTACCGAAAATTTCAATGCATTTTTCAGATGGTAACCATACATTTGTTTGAAAAGCAAGAGGTAAAAAATAATAATAATAATGAATTTAGTTTTGTACGTACAACGAAGGTATAGATTGATGGCATGGGTCAGAAATCCACTCCCATTAACTCCAGCAAGCAATGATGTGATTGGGATAAAAGACATGGAGATCACATCTGGTTCAGATTGAACAGTTTGACACCATTCATTGTGTGATAAATTTGTATTCAACTTTCCTCCTTTCCTTTTGTAAATGAATTTAATACCCTGCAACTGCAAAATGTTTATACCAAGCTCCTAAAGAGAAAACCAAAAGAAAACCATGTTTGATGATAATAAAGAATTTGAGGTTATCAGGAGGCTATTAAGAGTTTTACTGGCATGTATTTTCGAATAACAAGAGATGAACAGGGTAAACAATAAATTTCTAATACAAAAATATTTTCGAATAGCATACCTCCATTTGAGAACAAGAACTGGTTTGGAACATGTCCAAGGAAGCTAGCCCATGTTCTTTAATAATCTGAAAGAAAAATCATCATAGAAGGAATTGTAATGCATCCATGTATGCTTTTGCATCTAATGCAATCTAAAGTGCTACTGCTACTACGCAGATCAAGTGGGTTTGTTGTATCAATATGAATTTTGCTTGTAGCTTGCAGTCAATTATAGGGCATAGCTTCAATGTTAACCTTTGTCACTGTAAAAATTTCATTGAATTTTGCCACTATACTATCGATATCATCAGAATATTCCATGGAATATCTTCATTCATGCAAGTGCCAAAATTTCCATAAATTCTGTTACTTTTTGTCTAAATTTTAACAAAATTGAAAGTATAGTGCAAAATTAAAAAAAAAAAAAAAAAAAATTGAAGTACAGTTACGAAATTCATAATTGAGTTATAATTGAGTGGCAAATTTGGTCTCAATCCCTTTGTCTAATCTGCTTATTCAAAGGGCATGAGAGAGATTTTAATGTTGTTTAGGATACAAAGAAGGGAAAAGAATTGGACAGAGAGTTGGCTAGGATGAACCACAATGGAAAAACTTTTAAAGGTTGCTCAATTGTATCGAGGACAGCCTCGATTTATGCTACCTGGAAAAATAAAAATGCTAAACTTCATCTATGAAATATTCACAATCTTGATCAAGTTCATGACTAACTCCTATGCTAGGCTATAGGCAAATTTCAGTTTGTTGATCAAGTACCTTCCTCAAACACAGAGAAAAACAAAGTCAATTAAAACTCTATCCCAGGAAGCCATTTAGCTTGTTACAAGATCCCTTTAATGCTATAGAGTCTATGATTATCATCTAAAATCAAAGATAGTTGATGAAAAACACACTTGACCAAAAGCAGGTGCACCCAACATTTGGATGCTGAGATGGCATTCATTATACAACTCTGAAGTAAATTTGAGTTAAAACTTGCAACGGTCGGCAGATCAAAAGGAGATAAAGGGGTTAGGAAGGATTAAATTTTTGCCAACCAGCTCGGAAATGTAAAAGAATATATTTCATTTAGCCATATCACCACCATCAACTCATGGGTAATACATATAATAACTAATAAGTAAACCTACTTTAGGACTTCGAATTTGATTCAAGCCCAAAGTCCATGTGAATATTAAAATAAGGCTATAAACTTGATAAATGGGGGAAATAAATGATCTTTTGAAACTCCTTGCTTACATAAAAACAAGTAGCATCGTATTTATTGTTCAACTAAAACTGATTTTGAAAAGACAAAAATTTAATAGGATTTTCAAACTAAAATATACTTTCAATTTATTTTCACCGAAATAAAAAATGGTTAAAATATAAGTTGGATTTGTTCTAATCAAGAGGTATAATTATTCGTTGTTAGCCTTAAATTGAATTTTCTTTGAAACGACAAAACATAAGTATAATTTGAACTTCATATTCAATAGTTGTAGAGGTTATATCTCAGCATTGACATCTAGTTTGAGCAATCTTGCTGATTATTAGTGAATTAAACTTCTTCACAACAGAAAAGTAAAAAAGAAAATATAGGTTCCAAACATCTTTAAAATTCTATTGTCGATTTCTCTATCCTTACTCTCTCTAAAGCATTTGAGTAATCATTGAACACATGAGAATATTTGGTCCAATGTAAAATTCCACATAGTAATTTCTGTTTTTCTAAAACTTACATTTTAATGCATAATAAAAAATTCAACAGAATTTTGCCCAACAATAATCAAAATTGAAGTATAGCAGCAAATTTCAATGCATTTTAAGTACAACAAAATCGAGTCATAATATAGTGACGAATTTGGTATTTAATCAAGTCCCATTTTTGTCCAATGTGCTTGTAGCTTCAGTTATTTCAATATTTGTGTACATCAATTCTTAGCATATTTTTTACTGATTTTCAAGAAATTATTAAGTACAAAAATTTCTTCATTCTTTCTAAATCTTAGTCAAAAAAGAAGTGAGAAACCACTTGGCTACGAAGGTTATACTTCAGCCTTAAGAGTAATTATTGTAGAGGTCAAACTTTAACCTTCGTAGATAACAGTAGCAGAGGTTATACCAAAGCCCTGAAAGCTAGTTTGGATAATCTTGCAAAAGATCAGTGAATTGAACTCCTTGGCCACAGGATACTAAGGGAGAAAACATAGGAGCCTTAAAGGACCAAAACTCTTTAAAATCTCTATGCTTCTTTTCCTTATCCTTACTCTATCAAAAGCTAAGCTACCTGGACTCTCATTTTTCCTAAAGTACCTTTATCCACCATATTTTTTAACATTGGTATGAGGGTATGATTCTCAGAATATATGAAAAAGAATAATTAGAAAAAATTGGGCACACTTGTGTCAAACACATTCCCATATCCAACACTAACCCTGAATCCAGGTACCATAGATCTAAAGCATTTAAGTAGTTATTACACATATTTCACTTTTTTGCTTATACTTAGCATTAATATTTAAATTATCTTTATCTTTGATCAAGTTGTGCTTTTTTTGTGATAATCCAATCCATCCACATTAGACTAAGTTCAATTATTATATTCCTATTCTTATGAAGCTGTTATTTGACTATAAAGTGGTTTTTAAACGGATCTGAAGAACTTGGAGGATCCAAGGATTTAGCTCAAGAGTTGTTTAAACTCTAGTATAAATATTTTTCTAGACACATTTATCTGCTATATTATAGTTGGATTCTACTAGTTAGCGGTTCTACAACCCCAAAACCTAGTTTTCTTGTTTTCAACTTTAGTTTCGCATCAATTTTAGAATTTACTTTGGTTCTCATTTGCTGTTTCTACATCTGCACTGCATCACCAGAACTTAAGCTAACATCAAAAGTTTCCCTATATTTGATTTGACATCAGATTTCAGTCATTCCAATTTACAAGAAGTTTTGATGATGCTAACCTTTTCGCTCTTGTTTAATTTATCATAGTTGGTTTTGTGTCTAGTTTCTTCTATGAGCATTTTGTTAGCCAAGTCCTTTACTATCTGTTGCACTTCAATCGGTTGTAGACCTGACGAATGCTTTTGTTTCATATATAGAACATCTTTTCCACCCATCTTCACACCAACAACAATATGGGTTCCATACATCTCAATAAACCTAAAACATTGCAACAATATTGAAGTTCAATGAGATCTTTAAATTTGATGAATCAAACATGATTTATAGCTATACTTTAAGGGGGAAAAAATTGAAACAGAACCATACATCTTTCAACTACTAAATTACATATACTTGTAAGTGCACCAAAACTTTATCTCTCTACAAGTCCAGGGAAAAAGGTAAAGTTTCATCAAAGCATTGTCTGAAAATTAACCAACCCTCTAAAAAGGCAAAATTTCCTTTACTAGAAAGCCAACAGGTACAATTTATAGACTTCAATTAACAAATTTTATAAATCAATTTAACCTCCAAAATAATAAAACTATCATCTCATTATGAGATTAATTAGGTTTGGCTTTATGAAACAAGAACGTTCTTTATTTCAAATATCCAAATTTATTAGATAGAGTGGCAAAGCTAGAGAAAAGATATTGATATACAAAAGCTTGCTAATTCAAAAACCTTTTAAGAATGATTTCCCGAAAACTAGAAAGCAGGTATTATGATCAAATTAAGCAGAAACCAAGCACTTAATCAATCAGCTTGACAACAATTCTTCTATGTTGACCAAATAATAATAATAATAATGGTGGAAGGAAGAGTAGATACTGACTTAGCCAATGCGGGAGGATCCCATGATGAAGGGACGGCTTGTTTGACATGATCACAGAGCGTGACCTGGGACTTCTCTAATGCAATGTTGTAAAGAGTGATGAAAACGCCATCAAAAGCGAGGGCTTTAGTGTCGGCAGCATCTTTCCGCCAACCTGCAGTGAATTCGAATGCAGCATTGAAGTGGCCCGATGGAATTTTACCCGACAGAGATATTTCCTGGTTAAACTGCTCTGACATCTACAAGTATCCACAACAATAAAATCATATTCTGATTCAAATATAACTATCAATATATAGATATACAAATTAATTAATTAATTTAACAGAAATACCTGCTGGAAAGAGAAGACGTCAGATGCAAACCTGATGCGCTCTCCCTTGTCGCATTTGATATATTTGGGAACATTACGAACCAAAATCCCACCAGGAACGGCGATATCTCGGACGTGATCATGATCGGCGATGCTTATCAAGTTGGAGGCCTTCTTGCAGTGTTTGAGCTTGAGATCAGCGGTGAGATCGTATCCCAATCCAATGGACTGAACAGCGGCCTCGGCGGCTTTCCTAGCCATCTACTCTCACACAAGTCTTCTTCTCTATTCATGCTGTCTATATTTATGTGTTGAATAGGAACCCTTTTTTTTTTTTTTTTGGTAAGGAATGGTCAAAAATGGCACATTTTTGTCTGTGTTCGGTGAAAAGTAGTTTAGAGGGGAAAATTTTGAAGAGCAAGTCAAAATGGTTTGGCGCTGCGTTGTGTTTCTAGGAAACGAGAGGAAAAGGACATCTGAAATTGAAAAATTAGATCAATTTCATGTTAATTCAAACATTTAATAAAATGAAAAAAAAAATAGAAACTTTAACAACTTGAATGTACAATGATTTAAATTTAAAATAATTGAATAATTAATATTAAATGAATAAAATATTATAATTTATAATTATTATTTTTTTATTGTAATAAAGCATATAATTATCACTTAGTGTGTATAATACAAGATATATGCTTATACTACTATGTTAATTATTTTACCATATGATTAGTTAGAATATTTTAAATTGTTATTTTTTTTAGCGTTTTTATGTTAATAAAAGGAAAATACTGTTAAGAGAATTATTTTGGATCATTTTCAATGCTTTGACTAATGCTTGAGGTAATAATGAACAAGTATGT
>JBBYHK010000013.1:5637615-5668748 GCA_038382065.1 Adansonia grandidieri
TATAAATGAATTGAATTAAAAAGAATATTCAATTTCTTTCCACGGCGAGGGTTTACTTTTGAGCAGAAGATTCACGAGATTCTTTCTCTACCAATGACTCAAATCTAAAGCACGACAAAATTGCCGTTCACTTCCAATTTTTCATTAAAATCACAATTTCAGAATCCTTATTTCTTCATATAGTAATCACAAAATCCTTGTTATTCAAACAGAGATCTAAGTATATTATATAATCCAAGCTATTGTTCGATCGTTGAACTAGTTAGCCTTCCTTGTTTTGGCTTTTACCGCATGGCCGCTCCTCCTCCCGACCCGGTGCCGTTGGCCTATCAAGGAGGTTCACCGGCAGTCCCAGTATGGCTCAACAAAGGAGATAATGCATGGCAGATGATATCCGCCACGCTAGTTGGCCTCCAAAGTGTGCCGGGTTTGGTCATCCTCTACGGTAGCATCGTCAAGAAAAAATGGGCGGTCAATTCAGCTTTCATGGCGCTCTACGCTTTCGCTAACGTAGTTCTTTGTTGGGTTATTTGGGGTTACAAGATGTCCTTCGGGCATAAGCTTTTGCCCTTTTGGGGCAAAGCGGGGCCTGCCCTGGGCCAAAAGTATCTAGTAAACCAAGCGATTCTCCCTCAGACGACGCAGTTCTACGACGACCATCGGGTCGAGACGCCCGTGGTGGCTCCGTTGTATCCCATGGCATCGATGGTTTGGTTTCAGTGCGTGTTTGCGGCGATCACGCTGATCATACTGGCTGGTTCAGTGCTGGGAAGGATGAATTTTAAAGCCTGGATGGCTTTCGTACCGCTTTGGCTCACTTTCTCTTACACCGTGGGCGCGTTTAGCTTGTGGGGCGGAGGTTTCTTGTTTCACTGGGGAGTTATGGACTATTCCGGTGGTTACGTCATTCACCTTTCTTCAGGGATCGCCGGTTTCACCGCCGCCTATTGGGTTAGTTTCCAATCTTATCAATAGTTCTACTAGAGAGAGATTTAAATAACAATCATGATATTACAATTAATATTTTACAATTTTCATTCTTTCTATCATGATAACTGTTTGTTATATCCGTATCCGCGATAAAGAAGACACGAGCAAACAAAAAATCCGCAATTATTATTTAAATATCAGTGTTTAAACTTGCTTAGATATATTTTTAGATATATATATATATATAAATAAAATAAAATATTTAAAATATAAAAAAATATAAAAAAAAATTAAATATACTTTTATTAAATTCATACGTATGTCCTATTTGAATTCAAGTAAGATTTTTGAGTCTATATCTTACAGGTTGGGCCAAGACCAAAGAAGGACAGGGAGAGATTTCCACCAAACAACGTTCTATTGATGTTGGCGGGGGCAGGGTTGCTGTGGATGGGTTGGGCAGGTGTCAACGGCGGAGATCCATATGCCGCCAACGTTGACTCTTCCATGGCGGTTCTAAATACCAACATTTGTGCAGCCACCAGTCTCCTTGTTTGGACTTGGCTCGATGTTATTTTCTTCAAGAAACCCTCCGTCATTGGTGCTGTCCAAGGCATGATTACTGGCCTTGTTTCTATCACTCCTGGGGCAGGTACTAACCAGCCTTCCACCATGTTACGTTGACTTGTTTGTGCATGTATGTATATATATACATACATATATATATATATATATGTACACACACGAATATAGATAAATATTTAATATAATTATATTGATTGTTAAGGTTTTTTATATAATTAAAATGTTTTTAACATGATAATGGATATCGTATTGTTATTAGTCATACTAATTTCTTACCAAACTGATACTGGTTGCTTATGGTATCATTCTAGCTTAGGTACCGGTGTCAATCATATCGGTAAGTATCACATTGTTTCTATTATATCAGTTGAAAATAATTATACCGATCAACACATAATGTAAGTTTCTAAAAAATTTAAATTGATATTTATTGTAAATTTGATGAATTAGATATAATTACTTATAAATTTAATAAATATTAGATATAATTACTCATAAATTTAATGATTATTAGAAATAATTACTTATAAATTTGACGATCATTAAAAAGTTTCAACCTTAGTACTTAAACTAATATTGATCTTTTTATATTTGATGAATTTTTTTGGAACATTATATATAATTGATAGTATTTAATATATTAAATTTATTTAATCTTATTTATTTCATATTTAAAAATATTTTTCATAAATATAATTTAAAAATATTCAAAATCTAATCAATCTTAAAAGTTACATCAAAAGGTATCAATATTAATACTACCCGTAATAAAACAAAAATAATATATCTAGCAATATAATATTAATTACTTTAATTTTTAATTTT
This sequence comes from Adansonia grandidieri, assembly GCA_038382065.1. Lineage (NCBI taxonomy): Eukaryota > Viridiplantae > Streptophyta > Magnoliopsida > Malvales > Malvaceae > Adansonia > Adansonia grandidieri. Next base: position 5,639,956 of record JBBYHK010000013.1, read on the forward strand.
TAATCTTTAAAAAATTAAATATATGGAACTCAAATACCGAGTATTTCCAAAGCAAAGAATACTCAACTTGCACATCACGTCGGACAATTATGTTAACTTAATTCCAAGGAAGATGGCAACCTTGCTGATTGTGATGGCATAAAAAAAGTGTTGAATTTTTATTTTCATTTTTTTTTCCAGGTCTGGTGCAAGGGTGGGCTGCCATAGTGTTTGGAATTCTATCAGGCAGCGTGCCATGGTTCACCATGATGATCGTACACAAGCGATGGACAGTGCTCCAACATATCGACGACACACTCGGAGTGTTCCACACCCACGCCATCGCCGGACTTCTCGGCGGCCTTCTGACCGGACTCTTCGCCGAACCTCAGCTCTGCGCAATGTTTTTACCCGTAACGAATTCAAGGGGAGGCGTATACGGTGGTTCCGGTGGGCTCCAGATCTTAAAACAACTAGCAGGCGGAGCTTTCATAATCGGATGGAATTTGGTCGTCACATCGGTTATTTGCGTAGCTATCAACCTAATCATCCCGCTGCGGATGACGGAGGAACAGTTAACAATCGGTGACGACGCCGTGCACGGAGAAGAGGCGTACGCTCTGTGGGGTGACGGTGAGAAGTACGATGCGACTAGGCATGGGATCTACTCAGATGATAATACCGAGCACTATAAGTCTTCAACTGGGGCTACTCAGGTGGTTTAATTAAAACTTTATAACTTTAACAGGTTTCAAGCATCAATGTGGGCCGGGGGGGGGGTAGTTGTCAATAAATTGGATGAACGTCATTGTGTATTTGATAAATTGGAGTACTGGTTAGGGTTTTTCATCAAACAAAAATCACTTGCCAGGCTTTTAACATTTGTGTATTGGTAAACTTGTTAGTAACATAGTTGATGTACTTTATTAATATGCAAAGTTATTTGTACATTTTAAAACATAAAATTTAAAATTTTATGATTGTTTATAAATGAATTTATATTACAGAGTTTACCAACGATATATAAATTTATTTATTGAAGATGCATCAAATATTTACTCTTTGATTAGCTTTTGATTCTATGAATACTTTTCAATTGAACGGATCGAATTGTTTGGATTAGATTGATTTTGAGATTAAAAAATTTTGAATTTGAGTTATTTTAAGTTGTTTAAATTATTTCAAGTTTAGGTTACTTTTAATTCAGGTCATCATATGTTCGAATTATTTTGATTCAGGTTATTCAAAGATTTAATTTTTTTGTTATTTTAGTCAAAATCATTTTGAATTTAAATAATTCACTTTTGACGCTTAAGTCATCCCAATTTAGGTAATTTTGGATTCAATTTATTAATTTTTAAACTTCATCAAATTAAGTTTGAAAAATTATTTGATAGAATCATATTTTATTAGAATTTTATAGAAAAATAAAATAAAAATATTTTAAAATAAATAAAATATTATCGTATATCTAAAACATTACTTGAATCTAGTTAGATACTTGTAAAATATGTAAAACTTTATATTTGATGAAAGGTCTAGACATTGATAAGTAACCGTTAATACTAAAAGTTTTACCAATTAAATCAATCTTAAAAACTTACAATGATTTACTACAAAAATTAAATTATATTTCAAAACTTTACTTAAAAGTTTAATTATATCATATGCAATGATAACATAATAATAATAATAACTTAATCAAAATAAAAAAATTAATTATAAAATTAAATTAGTTAATTAAGGTAAATAATTTTATATTCTAAACATAATATATAAAATTAAATTAATAAAAAATTTTATAATAAGTGAAAAATACTATTTTAACATTTCAACCTAACGATATATAATATTTTTGCATAAAATGATAAAATGTAAACATATATATATATATATATATATACATTTTAACTCTTTATATATAGTAAAATAAAAGATTATCTTGCATTGACTTAAATCCAAATTAGTATGAATTTTGAAACTTAGTGATTTAGACTTGAAAAGACATGAACTAAATGATAATTCGAATTGAAAAAACATTACCACGCCACGCATTTAAAATTTGATTGTGCAAGTAAATGAAATCCGACCAATCATATAATTCCTCGAGTTAACTGTCTGTACTTCCAAATTTCTTGACAATCTCTTAAATGTGAAGAAGATTTCCCAATTGTTATTAAGAAAAAGAAATATTAAAAAAAATAATTAATTTTTTTTGATAATTTCAAAAACTATAAAACAATCAAATCATAAAAAAAATTGAAAAAAAAAAATATATATATATATATAAAGACAAAAATCAAAAATCAAAAAATCAAATCAAAACAATTGACTTCTTTTAATACTTTTGAAGTGAAAAAGAAAAAATTATTCTCAAAATCTCACCTAAATGTTGGCAAAGGTCTTTGGAAAAATATAAACATTACAATTAAAAAATCTTGCAGACCTCTAATACTTAAATAGTGAAATAAAATACATATATCAAAAGGGAAATAAAAGACTGAAAATTTGAAATCAGGGAATAAAAATAAAATACCTAAATAATAAAAAAAAGCTATATTACTCTGACTCTTCATTTTTCTTATGATACTCATGTCCGACATTTTCGGATATGGATACAGAGATATAACACTTATAGGACCCTCAAAATACAAAAAAAAAAAAATTAAAAAAAAAATTGAATATACCCGTGTCAAATACATACTCGTATCTGAAACTCACGTTTGAGTCCAAGTAAAACAGTAAACAAGTGATGCTCTAAAAGCAATAAGTATATAACTTAAACAAACAAAAGAGTTGGCTGACAAGAAAAATAAAGAGAAAACAATAGTAAGATGGATATCATTCTCGGACTCCATATGGCCCAATGTATTAATACTATAGGTACCAAGACAATAACACCAAGGTGCCTTATAATATAACAGTTAATCTTGCCAAATATCAAAAATCTACCATGCTTACAGTTTCAATGGTTTCAAACCAAGGGATGCTCGGATCCTGTTGGCTTCAGCAATCTCTGGATCTGGGTGGTCCGTTCCATCATCCTTCTTTTCCTTCTTTTCCTTCTTTCCCTTCTTCGGCTCTTCTGGAGCAGTACCATCCTCGGGTTCATGCCTTCTAGGACTCGTGCTGCTGCGAGCGTGTCTCTTGCGGTCCCTACTACGACTCCTTGAACGGCTCCTTCGTCTGCCACGGTCCCTGTCTCGCCTATCACGCTCCCTTCCTTCCCTCTCTCTATCTCGCTCCCTCTCATAGCCATACTCCTTTTCCTCTCTCAGGCGATAACGATCCCTATCCCTATCCCTATCTCTATCTCTATCTCTGTCCCTCTCTCTGTCCCTATCTCTGTCGCGCCCACGTCCCCTTTCTCGATCATAGTCCCTATCTCTGTCATAATCCCGATCCCTGTGAAAAAGGAAAGAAAAAATTCTAGACATCTTAAGACTCAAAATTAGTCTACTTTTCATTTTCATGAATCAAATATCATGCTTTTTACATACTTTAAACTGACGTTTGCAAAGAAAAATCAATAACAAATACATCACGAAAAATTGTATGAACCCATCACAATTTGACGCAAGTCTTACAAAGCTTCATCAAAGATTACAATCAGAAGTGTCCAACCATCCAAAATTTTGAAGTGCCATGTAAGTCACTACATAACCTTCAAAACATGTTTTTGTGAATTTGGATTACATTATCCTAATGCTATAGTTTACAGAAAGCAAAATGATTTCTCAAAAATAACGACACCATTCACAAACTGAAATATTACCTTGTAAATATAGCCAAATCACAAGCAGAATTAGTGGGTTAAAAGAGAAAATCATCAGGCTAAAAATGAAAAATTAACCTACTGCTAAATTGTCCAATCCATCATACTTCTCGCTGCACACTGTCAGTGCAGAGAAACCTGGCAGGACTGCGAGAAATTTTCTATAGGAAGCATTTTCGGCCCATCTATGGCTTTAAATGCCATGAAGGAAATAAAACATTGGAGCACGTATGCCTATGTGAATAGGGACCATACTCAACCAACAGCTTCAACTAATGGCAAAAAGAAATTCTTGTCGTAAAATGGTTAAAGGAAGCAGGGAGCCTGTCAACTGTTGCAAGCTAACCGTTTTATTCTAGCTGCATAATGGTAACCAGAAAAGGGCAGGGAAAAACTTAGTCTACAAATCAAATGATGCTATCCAAATTAGCCCTAATGTAGGTGAATGCTAACGTTCACATGGGATAAACACTAAGGCTCCCATTATGTTCTATTAGCCCTAAGGTAGGTGCATGATTTGTTGTTTGTTCATAATCATGAGAAAAACATAAAAGCGCTCATATTTATTGTTTTATACTCAAAGGTTCTGGAAAATAAATATATACACGCAAGATGCCTATTATTTGGTGTCAATCGAGATGCTTTCAAAAGAATGTACAATTTATCTCCCCCTTCCTACCCTACCCTAACCCCAATATACAAACTCCTTGTAACTCTCTCCGTATAGAGTTTATCTATGTTGCTTTGACTCTTCATTTTTCTTAAAGTATTCATGTCTAACACATTTTCAAACATTGGCATGGGGATATGACCCTACAAGGACTCTCCAGATACATTTAAAAACTTGAAAAAAAAAATTTTAACATACACATGTTGAACACATACCCGTATCCGACACACCTTAGTCCGAGTAACATGGGAATTTATTTATAGACAGGTTCTCCAATTTCACACAAAATAAAATATCAGTTTACTTTAACCATAAAACAATCAGCACAAATAGGAAATTGTATGGCTCCAAAGAGGTTCCGAGCCCTTCCATCGCATGTCATTCAATAGCTAAATCCCAAAGGACATTGTAGCTGTGCAAGAATTTCATATATAAAGGAACAAGCAAAAAAAATCGACGGAAGGTACCTGTGTCTATGACTGTCGCGTCTCCAATCTCTTTCTCTCTCTCTTGCAGGGCTTCTGGCTCGGTAATAATCCTGCTAAAAAGATAGGAATTATATCAGAAAAGAGAAACCACAACATATTGCAACGAAAATAGTATTACAAACCTTTTCATTAGCCACCTCGTCTTCTAAACCATCTTGCTCGTTCTCATCCTTCTCTTCCTCTTCCTCGAAATCATCTTCCAGCACACTTTTTCGTGCATCCAATACACCAAGCGATTCAAGAGTCCATCTGTCAAAAGTTATATAGCAAACTTAATCATCAAATAAAGCGACATATTCAGGACACAAATATATTCGGGTAGCTAGCTTAACATATATAATTCCTCCAACATAAGAGATTCAAATTTGATAAGATTAATCAAATAACCAAAGAAATCAATAACCAGCAATAAGGAAAAAGGAAAAACCCTTACCTTTTCTTAATACGCGGCAGAGCAATATCACAAGAATAATCTTTAGTGAGAAGTTCATCAATAACCTCATCAACATGAGTCAAGATAAAATCTGATACATTGAAGATCACCCAAGATGGCACCAATTAATAAATCCATCCAAACATTAAAACTGAAACATAAGAACAATAAAAACACTAGAACAGAATGAAATTGAAAAGGAAAAAAATTATAAAAAGAAAGAGAGAAAGAAAAACTTACTTCCATCAGGTGATTTTTGCCTTACTTTCCGATAATCGTTGTACAAAGGCTCTAAATAGCGATAAATATCCGAATCGATCCCCGTAAGACGCAGATAAAAAGCTCCCAGAACTCTGACATACCTGAAATTAATTTCCCCCATAATACTTCCTCTTACTTCTTTTATTTTTTAATGGTGAAATTGAAACAAGCAAAAGGGAAAAAGAAAATGAAATGTTCTAAAAATGTTACTTGTAATCGTCGTTTTTGATGAATTCGACGACTATATCTTTTTCGGGTTGGATTTGGAGCATTTTCATGACGAGGCACATGAAGGGAGTGGGCTTGCGGTTACCGCCGAAAGTTCCGCCTATGTGGTCCAGCTCCATCGCCTTGTCGACCAACGTCTCCGCCGTCAACCCGAAGCACTGCTCCTTCCAGTACGTATTCTGGTATATCTTCGAGCGTACAATCTTCTCTACCAGGTTTTGAGGGTTCGTTCCCCTTATGCTCTTCGCTGCCGGGTCCGTACGGTTCGCCATGGTAGCTTTGTATAAGCGGATCCTTTAGCTTGATTCGATTGAATATAGAATGGATAAAAAACCTAGCCCTAAGAGAAAAAGCGAAAACTGGCACCCCCCAAGTGTAAGGAAACAAGCGCATAGGCGGTGACGCTAAAAGCAATGGGGGTGAAATTGGCAAAAACAAATAAGGTCAAAATATGAAATTAGTCAAGAAGTTGATTAATCCCTTTTACAAAAAAATTTTAAAAAAAAATCCACATGAGTGTAATTAAATTTACTCATAAATTTTATCAGATTATTATTTAAAAAATTAAAAATATAAATTTAAACTCGAATTTGATTTCGATGACTCAAATTTATTATGTAAAAATAATAAAATATTAAAAAAAATTTAATTTTAAATTAATATTTATATATATTTTTATTAAATTTAAATGAAAATAATATTTTATTTATTAAACAGTGATATTTGATTATTGCTTAAAAAATTAAAAATATAAATTTAAACTCGAATTTGACTTCAATGACTCAAATTTATTATATAAAAATAATAAAATATTAAAAAAATTGAATTTTAAATTAATATTTATATATTTTTTTATTAAATTTAAATAAAAATAATATTTTATTTATTAAACAGTGATATTTGACTTGAATTAAAAAAATGCAAACTTAAATTTAATTCAAACCATACCTATTAAATTATTCAATTTTTGAACAAGTTTACTCGACTTTGGTCTTCCAGTTCCATTGCTTCTTTTTCACCCATTGTGTGCTTAGTAGGGTATAAAAGTAAAGATGGATGCAAGAAGATAAAAAAATAAAAGATGAATTTCAAATAGATTTGATAAAAGAAATAAAAAAATAAAAAATTACCATTTTTCACACATAATAATAAAATTAAATCACTTTAAATTATAAAAAATGAAACTACAAATGAAAGTAATGCAAGTGAGTATTTACAATAATATTATTTAGAATTTTTTTAATTTATTTTTTCATCCTACCTTATAAAAGGAAAAAAAATGTATATATTTTTTCTTGCCTTGTTTCTTTCTCTCTAATTTTCTTTCTTTTCATTTTTCAGTCCTCCAACCCAAACAAAACCTAACATTTATGTCATCATAGCAAAAGAAGAACTAGAATAGGACCATGTGGTATCTCAAGATGAAAAGCCCAAAATATCAATAAAAATAATATTAAGAATTTTTAATTTAATGATTGAAATTCATAACAATATATACTACTATTTTATGGTTCAACATTTAGATTAATTCTTCTTTTGCCTTTCTTTTCTTAACCAAAAAGGAAAGTAAAGAGTTAAAATTAGAGCAAAATGGAAAGTAAAAGAATCCCTGGGGCCTTTTCCACAAAAAACTGATGCTTTTTCTTTGTTTATCAGAAATAATGGGAGAAATGTTACAACAAGATACAGTCAATGTAACGTCATCATCATAAAACCTCTTTCTCAAGTTTCAAAACAGCCATGAAAGCTTCTTGAGGTACATCTACTTTACCAATTGCCTTCATTCTTTTCTTCCCTTCAGCCTGTTAACAAAAGCATTTTGGAAAAGAAAAAACAAAAAACCGAGTATTAGTCGTGAAGGAGTAACTAAGAGTGTAGCATGGGAAGATATTCGATTTTTCTTCGATGCAGAACAAAAATGGACAGGGAAAAGTTGAGATTTACAAATTGTACTGTGCAGTGTTCTGTGATATGTTTGTACGTTACTTTTGAGTTGTCTATCATATTCGATCTTCGTTGACTTTCGACATTTTAATCTGTTAGTCTAGGAGTACTTTGAAGTCTCTCTCCTCTCTCTCTCTCTCTCTCTATATATATATATATATATATGTGCATGTAACTTCTTCTGAATGAGTAGAGAAAAAAGTTACGGGTATTCAGCAGCCAATATACTCATTTTCAAACTGTTCGAAGCAACCTAGCTCTGAATATGATGCTCTTCGGAACTCAAGTACTCCAAGTACTAATGTATTCCGAAGTGTTTTAGAATGTTTTCACATTCATAATACATCTCCATATGATCTTTACTTCGACAGAGTGTTACCTAGAGCTTTTATGAGCCAATAAGGTGTTGGGCGTGTCTTGTTAAGTGTTTGAAGCTTACTTTTACAGATCCATCGAATCCACCTCACTTCTGACTTATTATTTAACTATAAATGATCAGTTAGTTTAATGCATTCAACAAGATTGCTATCCAACTCCACCTGACATCTGACTTATATACTCTTATCCAGGGTTCACTTCAACTGTGTTGCCAAAGGTACGACTGTGTGATTTTACCACTCTTGGTAAAGTAATTAAATAACCAGATCTATGTTGCTCTGACTCCCATGATCCTCCAAGGAACCTTCAAACACATGGAAATCTTGAAAAAAATTTAACAAATCCGTGTCTGACACTCACATCCTGGTTAGAGTAGCATAAAGCCACAAAAACACACATCAAGGATTATCGTGTCTATCAGATCACAAGAGCTAACCCACTTCGATTATGTAATATTATTGTAACAAGCTCCTTAAAAGTTCTCTATACCTTCTTCTATATGGATGAAAATACCGGTCAAGACCTTATAGTTAAAGGTTATAAAGTGAACAAAAACCTTCCTGGGTTAGTATGCCTATCTCGCTATGACAATAAAATAATCAAAACACGATAGTAATTCTAAATTGCTTTGACTCTTCATTCTTCTTAAAGTTTCCATGTCCAACACCAGTATTCAACACATTTTCGGACATGAGTCTAGGGATATGACTCTTCAAGGACCCTCCAAACATATGGGAAACTTAGAAAAAGTTGAACATACTCATGTTGGACACATATCCATATCCAACACTCACGTCCGATTCCGAGTAACATAGTAGGAATTAGTTAGATAGACAAGCAAGAAGCATGCTTATCAACAAAAGGCTATCATCCAATATTTTAACTTATTGCAGCTTAACACAAAAAATTGTGGTTCAATGCCATGCTTTGAGAGGCAAATGAAAGTACCTGTTTCTTGAGGAGTTTCTTTTTTCTTGAGATATCTCCACCTACAAAGAGAAATTTAAAAGAAAAATGTTGTTATCATGCAATAAATAGACACAAATGAATCGTGATAAATGGGAACTAAGTTAACTCTGAAGCCTAACTATAAACAGAAGAATTAATGTTATAAAGAATTTTATTCATACTATATGCGGTTATGCAGTTATAATAATAAAGGAAACGAGTACATAAACACTCAACATAAAAAAAAAAAAAAAAGAGAGACATATACGAAGCATAATGCACGCTAGAAGAAAGAAAAATGTAAAATTTGAAGGAAAAAAATCCAATAAGCCAGATTTGCAATCTTTCAAGAATGAAGCTCTTACATTGAAATTCCACAAGAGATCATTCTGCAGTGTTCAGAAATTAAATAAAAGTTGAACGATCTAATTAAATCTCATAAATCATCTAGATTCATTTCAGAGACTTAAAACTGTCAGTTAAACGAAAAGAATAAGAATTGCTGGCCTAATATTATCAAAGTAAGGGTAACTAACCTGTAAAAGGATAAATCTACTTAAATTTAATAAAACAATGAAACAAAGTTTTCTTACCAGTAAATTTATCATAATGTCTGATCTAAAAATGAGTGAATATTAAGACTCATAATAACATCTGATCTTTGGAAATGAGAGCTGATAATTCAAGTTTGAGTAATGACTTTCAGGCCCGAAAAGAAATCAAAGTAAATGACTAGAAGAAACACAAAAGATGAACATCAATATTAAAACTAGACATCACGTAGGATCCCATACTAAAGAGCAATCAATAACATATATATCTTTTATAGATTAAGAATTATTGACTTCCCAAGAATTTCGTTTTGTCCTTATCCTACTTCCATAAGCTTGAGATAACATTAGATGGGGACTACATGCTTAATTATGATCACTTGGTTATGATAAAATTGCTTAAAATAATGTTAATTCCCAAAATTTGGGAGACGTGATGGTCTATCTCGGCCAAGTCCAATTCCAACCCCTTCATTTTTCATTCTCATAATAGTTTATCAACCTCTTATGTTGACACAATAAAACGTTGGTGATATGTGCCAAAACTCCAAAAAAAAAAAAAAAATTGTAGGCATTTCATTTTCTCAAAAGCTGATCTGGGGTCAATTATAATCAAACAAATAAATGAAATTTATGTTATCAAAAAGACATCCAACTTTATAAATATATAATGATTCCACACACCCTTACAAGTTATTTTAGTCTTATTGCCTTGGCTTCAAATAAGGCAATTAACAAAAGCCAAATAACCCCACACATCCCCACATTCACATATAAAAATAAATTCCAAAATATACTTACCGTAGCATTTGGCCAAAACATCCTTTCTAATAGCTGACAAAGATTCGCTAGCGATTACTTTTGAACCTATGCATGCCTGAAATGAGTATATAGCACACAAATTGGAACTGAATTAGCATGCCATTACTCTAATGATGAACTTGAGGAAGAATGCACTCAATAATCGGTGAAAAAAGAAAATAAGAAATTAAAAACACTTAATCCGAAATGAAAAACTTTTCCATGGATAGATAATGGTTTTCTGCTTTTCTTATTCCTTGTTTTTAAATTTAGAAACCAGAGTTAATAGAGGCAAACATTTTTTAACTCCAATGCTTAAGCATAAATAGTAGATACCGGATGAGACAAGCACTTCAAAGATAACGTATATGGATCAATATACAGCACATGATAGAAAACTCCAAAGCAACCTTGCTTGACGTGAAAAATTATTAAAAAAAAAAAGAAAAAAGAGAGAGCCTATGTGCATGTGCTTGTCATCCACAGTTCATAAAACAAACTGGAAATGGCTTTTTTTGGGTGGGGGAGGGGGGGTATTGGGATGGACTAGGGATGAAAATAACTGAAAACGGTTTCTGACCGTTCCAAGCATTTGGAACATCAATTAAGAAGAGGACAACAATGAGAAAAGTTCATGAAAACACAACATGAAGAAAGAGTTGAGTAGCTCAAATTAAATTATTCTAAATTTTGTTTCAAAATGATAAATAACTCAACCCTTCATAGTTGTCAGATGAAAAAAATCAGTGTGATCTACCCTTTGTTTCAATGTGACTCCAAAAGAACTAGCCAGCATAATTGTAAACCCTAATAATGACAGCAAAACTATTATGGTAGTCTAAATATATTAAACAGTTATAACTTTTAGACAAGGTCAGGTATTGCAGCACACGTTCTTTCATCCAATAGAAACAAACGTGCAAAAATAAATGGGAGAAAAAGCAGCTTCTGTGCATTATGCAGTCTATAAATGATAATATATTGTACCAGGTACCTCACAAACTAGTTAATAAAGAAAATAAAACAGCAAATCATAATTATTAAACAATATTTTGAGCATGTGCATCTTACTTGTATTGGTACTTTAAACATTTGTCGAGGTATAAGCTCCTTCAGCTTTTGAGTCAAAGCCCTCCCTACAGCATATGCCTACAAAGGGTAGCTGATATGGATTAAACTGCTTTTTCAACATACCGAATATAAAATTGAAAGAAAGCTGCCTAAATCGGGCTCAAAATGAAAAAGATGAGACTCACCTTATCCTTGTGGACGATAGTGGACAACGGTTCCACAGGATCACCATTAATCTGAATGTCAAGCTTTATCAATTCACTTTCCTTGTACCTGGTAGTCAAGTAAATGATTACACTACCGTGACCATGGTGTAAATTGCAAATTTAATATACTTGATTTCCCGAAATGAAAAGTTTTAATCAATTTTGAGAAACCAATAACTTTCCAACATGAACACTTATACGTCAGGTATAAGTAGTTAAATTTGGAAGAAAAACATCATTTCGAATTAAAACTAATTAGTGCCAAAGATACTGTGGAGAAATGATATGGGACAAATGTAAACCTAGGAAAGAAAGAATGTCCAAATAATTGGCAACGTGAAATGAATATCTGAAAGATTATGTCATGTCTCTCCAGAACAAAATTAGTTTTGGAGTCCATTGAAAAATCATTATTTCTTACAGATTGATAAAATGGAAAGTATGCAAATTCCTAGCTCAATTCCCAAATTCTCCCCGATTATATCTTATACTTTCACTTGTCATTCAAGATAAAATGTTCATGACATAGAATCAAAATGCACCAGATAAACTCTTAATGTAGTTAGCTATGTTACTCAGACTCGAGTGTAAGTGTTGGACACGGGTATGCATCCGAAATGGGCATGTTCAATTTTTTCCAAGATTTCCATTATTTGGAGGGTCCTTGGAGGATCGTATCCCCATAACAATGTCAAGATATACGTCGAATATGGGTGTCGGACATGGGTACTTCAAGAAAAATGAAGAGTCAGAGCAACATAGGTAATTGGTAGCAGTGAAAAACTGAAAGACTTTCACTACCTTTGAAATAAAAAAATAACGGCTACTGTTACATGCACTTACCCAATGAAAGTATATTCCATGCTAGCATACCCCTTACTTCTGGACTTCAACTGGTCAAAGAAATCACCTACCATCTGTGAAATGAACATACACATAGACGGAGCGAAAAGAATAAATGACGATTCTAAATAAAAATGGTTGACACCATCTATAAGGGGAGATTTAGCTAAGAACAAAGCAGGATGACATCAACAAAGGGAAAATATTACCTCTGCAAGGGGTAACTCATAGATGATGGATGCTCTGTTCTCAGTGATAAATTTCATCTCCTTGAATTCTCCTCTTCTGTCTTGAGCCAATTCCATCAGTGAACCAATATAGTCCTTTGGTGTAAGCATCTCAATCTGTAAATGTTACTTCATAATATAGAATAGCATATAAATTTACAATGCTTCGAAAAAGCTCATTTAAGCTCAAAAATTTCACACTTAATCAAGTAATAAATATTTTAAGATACAACAAATAACCTTGACAAATGGTTCCTCAATTGACCTTCTTTGTCCAGGTTCAGGAAGCAAGGACGGATTTGAGCACTCAACCTTCAATAATATTCATATTGGATGGAAATAAGTATGACATGAAAGATCCGAGCGAGAAGTTACCTTTCTTCTATAGCACAAGCCAACATGTCAATTTATCAATCAGAAACATAGCAAAAAAGTTTCATTAGCAATCATTTACCATGAAACCTCCCCATCATAGAATAATGTGAAAGCTAAGTACAAAGCAATATTCTATTCAACATACTTGCTACCCCTAAAATATGACAGCATTGATGGCTGAAGCAATAATTACAATAAAGTTGGCAAGCTTCCAGCTATTACAATGCTTGGCCAAGAGAATAGGGGTAATAAGCTAGCCGAGACCAAAGCAATCCATGATGAAAGCGTTTGTCAACAAAACTAAAATAACACAACTTATTTTACTTTTCCTTATTTTTCTTTCTATGGTGGAATCGGAATATTATGATTATGTTTAGAATGACAGCATTTCAATTCAAGCTAGATCATGATGAATCCAAAGAATTCTCATTAAATTAGCGTCCTAGTACAGTTTTAGCATTGAGCAAAAAACACAACGTAGCCAATTTGATTCCCTCTAAAAATCAAAAGTTGATAAATATTTTTTCTACATAATGAACAATAAGGGAATTTCTCAAGTGATTCTATAGTATATTACATCATCTGAAGTAATAATTTCGTAAATTCTGGTAAAATGTCTGTATTGTCCGTAAACACAAGAACCTTTTCCATTAACAATTGCAATCTGTCTTCTTATTCATGAGTTCCACATGTGCACAGTCTGATGTCAAATACTCACATTTTTTTTTTTAATTTTTTTTTGTAAGGGGGGAGGTAGCACAGAGATAGAGCTTGAAAAATCTTTGAGAGTTGAGAGAGAAGAACAAGAATTTGCATCTTTGGAAATTATAAGATAATAGGTTTCTTCTCAATACTTTTTCAGATATGATCTTTCCATACAGAGAAGTCATTAACATTTCTTTCTTCCAAATGCAAACTATGATGGATGATGCATGCACTACAAAACGGAAAACCAGCATGACAATGCTAATCTGTTGGAATAATTTTATAACAACTCCAGAGTTTTTTCTTGACGCAAAGACATAACCAGCTACAAGCTTCAGGAAACATTCTTGAAATATAATTTAAATAAAATGTGTGGTAAGGGTTGAGAAGAAATTACAGTATCACCATTCACACAGTTCACTCGATACACAACACTAGGAGCAGTGGTTATTAGGCTCAGATTGTACTCCCTCTCAAGTCTTTCCTGTAAAACCTTAACATGTTAGAGACAGCAATGAATTTCAAAATGTCTCCAGAATTTGAACATGAACAACATAATTATTATTAAAAAAAAAAAAAGGGAGAGAGAGAGAGAACTGCAGGGTCAAAAAAGTCATGCCTGAACAATTTCCATGTGGAGAAGACCCAAGAACCCACATCTAAATCCAAAACCCATAGCACTTGATGTCTCAGGCTCAAACTACATTTTAAGAGCAAAACCATAACAAGCAGAAAAATTGTCACACTTAGTAATTCATCAGAAAAAAAACTATCAATACTAATTAAATACCGTAAATTCACATCATAACAGCTAGAGTAAGGTTGATGTGGTTTGCAAACTGAAGCCACTAAAGAACAGATGGATATATTGCACAGTCCATGGAGTTCACGCCTTGAGAACTACTCAACAAATGTATTAAACAAAGCATTCCACAAGATTAAATCATGCGTGCACATAACTTTGAATTAAAAAATTTGGAGAAAACCATACAAAAGCATTCCTTTATATATTTATTAGGAGAAAACCATATAAAGACAAATACCAGAAGCACGGAGGCTTACATTGAGCAGATCAAAAACTGAGTACATTTAGTAAAAGAAGGAATAAAGATCAAGCCGTGATCACACTCGATGGTCAAGTGATACTAGTAATAAAGTACTTTAGCAAGGGGTAATAATTCAAAAAGACGGGGAGATTGATGGAGATGTTAGCCATAGGATCAAGGTAGGGTGGCTTAGGTAGAGAAGCGCGAAAAGAGTTTGTGTGATCGTAATGTACCGTTGAGTTTGAAGGGAAAGTTCCATAAGACGGCTATCAGACCTACTTTACTATGTGGCACGGGATGTTGTGTTAACAAGAAGCAATCATATACAAAAGATGACTGTAGCCAAGATGTGAATGTTGATAGATGTGTGGCAAGACTAGGAAGGACAGAGTTAGAAATGAGGATACTCATCTCCAAGTTGGGATAGCTCCTATAAAAGATAGGGTGACAGAAAACTACTTAAGATGGTTTGGCACATACGTTGCAGATTGAGGGATGCACCTATTAGAAGGATGAAGCAAATTGATGTTGCACAGGGTAAAATGTTGAAACGCAGACCAAAAAAGACATGGTTGGAAGTGATAAGTAAGTGTATTAAACTATTATAATTTCAAAAGAAGATATGGTGGATAGGAATGATTGGAGGAGGACGATTAGTGTACACAACATAAATTTTTCTATTTCTTGGTTCTTGTAGTTGACCCCAAATTATTGGGATTAAGGCTTATTGGTTTGTTCTATTTATTTTCTTCAAGTTTATTACCAATCCAATTCACAAACCTATGAAAAGTCATAAACAAATCAAACTTGAGATCTATTATACTGAAAGCTTCAGAGTATCACATGCACATTATTAGGTGCATTTTCTTGATGTTTCAAGCATTATCAATTATTCCAGGAATCTCTCCAACTTTAGTGCACAACACGAGTTTAAATGAAAAAATATTTCAGTAGTAAAACATATCTAAATGTCTCATTTTTTGAAATAAAACTGATATCAAAGATATCTAAAATATAGTAATTTTATCAGTTGTTTCCATCCATAGCTAGATTTCTATCAAGGTACAATTATGATTATTAAACAGAAATATGCTACTAGCCAGAATTCAGTACAGTTTTTCAATGCTTTTATAAGTTTTTTCTAAAATGAAAAATGATGGGAGAGAATCCAAGAGTACACCTATATACAGTGATATTACCATAAGGTGCTGAGATAGATAAGTTCAGCCTCTTTTAAAAAAAATATTAGTGTCATATCAAGAATGTAACGTGATTTAAGTGGAAACATAAACCTCAGCAGACATGCAATGAAGATAGAAGAGTATCAAAAAACAAATTTTAGATAGCTATGGCACTGACCTTAGTTTATATATTTATTTACTATTCATTTTCAATGTAACATGATATTGATAACCTACTGCTGTTTGGAGCAAAAAACCATAAATGCATTGAGCATTAAAAAGTAAAAAATATCTGCTTCATAGCATATTTAGTTATGTAGTTACCTTCAATGCAGCATCATTCAGTTGCAGCTTTTCCAGTGCATCACGCAACTCTGGAAACCTGCCAACAATACAATACATTAGATAAAAATGAATGAAGCCAGAGATACAAGCACCTGCAATGACATTTTTCAAATTCAAGAGGAGAAAGGAAATAGAATAAATACTGGTCTGCATCAACAGGAAATAGGCCACAGAACACCATTGGAGTGGCTTCCTCATATCCAGGTAACGAGCTTTCTGCCTTTCTACCAAAATGAGTAATTGTGTCACCCACTCTAGCATCTGCGACGGACCGTATTGATGCCGAAAGGTACCCTACCTGAAAGGTATAAAATATTATAAAGGTTGAAAGCAGAAAGAAAGAGAATTAAAAAGGAAAAAAAAAAATTCAAAAGGTGTCAACATTGTTCTGGTTAAGTGGTGTCATATCCTATGTAAGTTACATCTGGCACTTCTAGAGTGGCCTTTATATTCAAGTGGAAATTCTCAAGATATTGCACTATGTTTTAGGTAGGATGGTCTAATTTGGTACAAGGATCCAAGTTTAGTTTTCCATTTTTATAGTTCACAATGATCAACGCATGCTATCTAGTTGTTCTGTAGCCTACCCAAATATATTTTTCTCAAGAAAATTGACTCTTTACAATCGAAAGATTTGAAACTTGATCCAACTATTTTTTTACCTTGTAATAACAAGCCATCACTCTAGTCCCCCACAACATCGAATTTATTAGAAATAATGAGATTGATACATAGGTCATCAGAAACTTAAGAAGTGATTCATCACCATCCAGGATCTCCTCTAGCTCAATTTCCTTAAAAATAACTTTATCCGCCTCTAAGCTTCCTATATCAGCTTTCATCATCTCACTGACAAACCTGTCCCCCTCAATACCTGATTCTTTAACTAATAATAAAGCGCATAGAAATAACATAAATTTCCACAAAACAATTCTTACTTCACCACCTTTTCTCAACTACTTTAATCAAAAGGGTAGCAAACAATTGATAAAAATCAATTTACCTCACCCGCGAACAATTCCTCTACCTGCATTTGATTGGGTGATAGAACTCCAATTTCATCAGCAAAATAATCCTGCATTATAGGACCTAAATTATAAGAATTCTGACAAAAGGATGTACGAAGCAGTGCACTCTTAGTAGAAGGAAAAGAAAGAATAAGATGAATATATTTTCATTTTACCTTTGTACTAGCCATAAAATAAATTCTGTCACCCTTCTTTATCCTCCCATCTACGACTCGAAAATAGACAATAACACCCCGATATGGATCATAGTAGCTGTGGGGACAATAAAAAGCAATTTAAGTAACTCAAAGCAATGAAAAACACTAAGCAACCTGAACAAGAAAACTTTGTGCAATGATGGAAGCAATTTATAATCCTTACACAAGAAATGAGTTATGGCATGCCAAGTAGAAGACACATCTCAATTCAGCAATCAATTATTAAATTTGGAGCTCTAAGTGGTCAATTTTGAATAAGGCAAACATTGAAGTGTGCAGAGAGAAACAGAATACGGTTACTGTCCTGACGGCAAGAAGGGGAAGAGAGAGTACGATTTATTATTTTAATGATTAAAATATTAATTACAAAAATGTTTCTTATTCTTACTAAATTTATGAATAAATAATAAGAAATATTTTATAATAGTATCTTATGTTTTGAACTAAATTTAAACACAAATGCGTGATTTAGTGAATAAAAATAATAACTTTGTACGCTGCTTAGACTTAAAATACTTTGCCCAAACCCAAATCCAAGCAAGCTCGGCTTGCGAACCTGTGGATGGGTCCAGTGATAATGTATAGATTTTATTATAATTTCACACCTGCTCCATTCCAATGCAACACACATGTAGAAAACTAAATAAATAAGCTTTTAAAGATGAAATTTCAATCTGAATGGTGAGAGGCAAACAGAAGGGAAAAAAGGATGACAATAAATAAAAAGGTAGACCAGCAATAAGAGAAAAAGGTAAATGAAGAATAAGTGAAGAGGGAAAAAAAAAACGAAACGGAAGAAAATGGAGAGAAAATAATGAATAAAGGGAGAAAAAGGAAAAGTTGAAGAAGTGAAAACAAAATGGAAAAATAACCAAATGTTTAGGATAAAAGAAATGAAAGTTTAAAAACAAAAAACCAAGAAAAAAGAAAAGAAAAAAAAGGGGGAGAATGAAGAATATGATTGAATAAATAAAAGGAAACAAAAGTGATTCTTTAAAATTCTTTTAAGTATAAATGTATTTAAATTTCAGTTTAAAGTATATAAAATTTAAACTATGTAAATTTGATTGTATGATTATAGACTAAGACCTTTCTTAATAACATAGTAAATTAATTTGATTTGATACAGTAGCGGTCTTCTTTTACTCAAACTGAAGTATATAAATTTAGTTGCAGAGCAAATTACGGAATTTATTATTTAATACAGATGGGAAAAAAACAAAATTGAAGCTATCAAAACATATATATATATATATATATTTCCGCTCATTACATGACTGAGAAGCTAGTTGAAAAGAATATAGGACATCACAGTTAGCTATTACCATTTACGTTATGAATTTATGTAGACTCCATATATTAGAATTCAAGAACATAGAAAAAATATAGGAGGAAAATAATATTACATGCAGTAAAAGAAAGATGTTCCAGCCGGATGATAGACAAAATCAGCAAATGATTGGTAGAGCATACTGAAATGTGCAGTTGATATCATCAATATGCACAATGAATAAAAACAAAGCCAGAACTATACCTATCAAATATTAAAGCCCTCAGAGGACTATTAGCGTCAACACGAGGAGGAGGAATCCTTTCAACAATTGCATTAAGAATTTCAGTTATACCAATTCCCTCCTTTAAAAAAAAAAAAAGAAAAAGAGAGAGCTATGTTAAGAGCTACCAAGTTCCACAACATAAAAAAAGTATGTTGTATGTGAAAAGAAAGCAAAACAATCATGAACTAACCTTTGCAGAGCAGCGTATTGCATTGCTACAATCTAAACCAATAACCTACAAAGACGTGACAACTTAGCAGTAGTTCAAAAACACTCACAGTGATAATAAAATTCTTATAATTAGTAAAGCCAGCGACAGGAAATATTAACAAAATTACAATTTTAGACAAGCACCATAACTTCACAGCAAACAGCATAAAGGCATTAATGTTTAACAGACCAACCTCCTCAATCTCCCTGATAATGCGATCTGGTTCAGCACCCGGAAGATCTATCTTGTTTAGAACCTGTAGAAAGAGAAGATAAAGAATCATCTTAATGAATCACCCATAAATAACATCACTAATCTACACCATTACAACAAAGGAAATTTGGATTTAAACTCCAATTGAAGAGAAAATATCGAAAAAAAAAAAGTGAACCATATGAAAAACAGGCTTCATATAAATGATGATGAAACACATTTCTAGTCCTCAGCATTAGATAGCAAATTTACTAATCGGAAGAAGGCAATTACAGAACCAAGTGAATATGAATAAAAGATGATGAAAAAAGGGGCGAATAGAAAATGATGAGAAGTAAAAGATTGAGAGAATTTCTAGATTTTTTAAGAAAGATACCAGAAAAAGAGGAAACACAAATTCATAACTATGCTGATGGATGTCAGAACATAATGTCCATTATTACAAAAAAAAAAAAAAAGGAAAAAAAAAAGAGAGAGAATAAAATAGAATCATAAGCCCCAAACACACTTTGGTAGACTTATTTGATTCAGGGCTGACAGGAGCCATCCTGATTTTCTGTTTTGTTGCTGCTAACAGCATTGTAGCATTTTTTTTTTTCATGGCAATGTTGCTTATGTTTATTTTGAATTGATAAAGGTTTATCGGCCGATATAAGCTTCTTTGCAACACAATAAACCATTACCAGAATTTTGCAACCATTTTATGTTATACGCCCAAGAAAGAAAATTCAACTCAACCATTTTATATTCTTAAGGGCCAAAATACTAAAAAAGGTTTTTTCTTACTATCTCAAATTTCCCAAATAAGCTCCTATCCTTCTATTGTACCCGATGGAGCCCTTAAAGTACCATTTTTGTTTATTGAACCCTTATTTGGATGGAAAATGTTAACATCCGCTTTCTTTGCCACATCAAGGTATACATGGGTGTTATCTCTGCCACATCAATGTCTACATGGCATGTACACGGTAAAATAAGATCTTTGCGAACACTAATGTGGCATGCCATGTAAGCACCAACCAAGCATCAATTTTTATATTTTGCCACATGGTTGCTGATATGGTAAAGATAATATCCAAGTAGAGGTTTATGCAGCAAAGATAACAAATTTTAATGGGTTTACCAAAATAAGGGCTTAATTAAATGAAATATGGTACTTTAATGGCAAAATTGGGTACAATAAAAGAATAGGGGTTTCTCTAGGAAACTCCGCAAAGCACAAGCACTGTTTTAGTATTCTAGCCTTTCTTAAACATATTAGTGTGAGCTAAAAGCTTGCTTTGTCCCTTCGTTTATATCATTTGTCTAATGTATAGGCTAAATAAGATCCGGATTACTAGGATTGTCATTCTCTAATCAACCCATCCCAATTTCTCCAACTAACCTGCCTCAGATTCTGTAACCTAGTTTCCCTTCTATTTCATCACAAATCATATTCAATATCTTCCAAGATTCAGAATGGGTGCATGGATCACTTTTGTACCTTATGAAAGTACCGGTTCAATAACCCTAAAACATGCATGGTTAATTAAAATTTATATTACTTGGACTTGGTGTGAGTGCCGGACATGGGTATGCGTCCAACACGGGTATGTTTAGGTTTTCTAAGATTTCCATGCATTTTGGAGGGTCCTTGGAGGATCATATTCCATACCCATGTCTGGATATGTGTCCGATACAGGTGTCAGACATAGATACTTCAAAAAAAATGAAGAGTTCGAGCAACATAGATTAAAATACTCACGTTTGTTGTTTCCATAGTTTAGTCATCCCAAAGCAATCAGCTAACTTCATAATGTCAAATTACTAAGTTGACAACAAAACAAAAGCATGACAAAAACTTACAGGGATAATCTCGAGGTTGTTCTCCAAGGCCAAATATACATTAGCTAGAGTTTGTGCTTCCACACCCTAGAACAGAATCACCCTGTCCGATAAGACTAGTAGTAACCGCAGGAGAAAGAGTCCTAAGGTAACGTGTATATAAATTTGAAAATTTTGAAATTAGATATAAATAGATTTAAATTTCTCTGTACCATCCTCAAAATAAAAGATCAAGTAAAATAAGAACTATAAAATGACATCATTTAAAGAGATTAAATTATCAACACAAAGTAAAGGCAAGAATAGAGTAACCTGAGAAGCATCTACAACAAGTAAAGCACCCTCACATGCTGCAAGTGATCGAGAAACCTAGATAAAAACGAGTGCCAAAGAGAAAGAAAAAAAATCAAACGCAGGGAAATAAAAAAAAAGAAAAAAAAAAAGCAATCATCCGACCACTGAAAGTATACAAATTTAAGGGAGTCACTCTAAAGTTATCATGTATGTTTGTCCCCACAAGTAAAAAGAAAAATATCTCCATATATCATTCCCAAGAATAATAACTTCATCATCTAGAACATATTCTTGACTTGTAACTAACTTTTTATGGGCCATGACAAGTATCTATACTTGACCAAATTCCTAGTTCAATAACATAACAACCTTATTCCATCTTGCATTGTCTAGCTCATCGCCTAAAATGATTTGTTCATGCATGTGGTAAAGATAGCTTATGTTACAACTGAAAGAGCCTTCTGGACCTGATTTTGAATCACAAAAGAATAAAGGCACTTATATATTGCAATGTCAAGCGCTAACAAATTTTTGTATCTGTTATCTGCTACATCAAATTGAGATGATATACCTCATAAGAGAAGTCTACATGCCCTGGAGTATCAATTAGATTCAGGCAATATGGTTTATTTTCAAACATATAACGCATTCGAGCTGCCTGCAGATAGATTTAAGTACAATTAGCTGGAACTTCAACTATTAGGAAGTGCTTGAAAGAAAATAAAAAATTAAAAAATAAGCAGCACAAAAGCAATGATAACCTCATAACAAATCCCATGATCAGCAAGCATACATAAATTAAGAATGCTTAAGCTGACTTTCCTCACACCATTTAGCTTAGACCCATATGTTATCCAAAATTCAAAATGCAAAAGTAAAGATTCAAAAAATGTTGTAAGCCATACATACATACATATCTCTTCGCTTTCCATGAGAAATTGATATGAATGGTAGCTTCTGAATTTTTAATTGTTATATCGTGTTATGCTAACTTAGAATATGAATTCATTTCATGTGCAAGATTGACAAAAAGAGAAATTTCCAGCTTCTTTGACTTGCTCTACAATAAGATGGGTGATTTAAGTAGAAAGGACAACCATAGATGGAGACCTAGTAAAAATGATTTTTAAAGGCAGAAAATGGTGAAGATTATTTTGAGTACACGAAAAGGAGCTTACTTTGCGAACTGCTTTGGAGGACAAATAACCTAATAAGTAGCATTTTTGCTTGGTGAGCATCTTGGGGAATGACTTTGACAACTGATAACCTCCAAAAGAGGGGGAAAAAAATCCAAATAGTGCTTTCTGTGTAAGGCAGTAGAAGAATTTGTTCATCCTTTTCTCTTGAGTCTTGAGTCACTCTAGAACATGACAATATTGATCTTTAGCGTGTGCCATGCTGACCATAGATTTGATTAGGGCAGGTTAAATTGTAGCAGAATTGTGAGCCTAAAGGGGTGCACTTGCTTGTACAAACAGGGAGAAAGTAATAGAGTTACTCCTTAATATAATTTTTTGAATATAATAGAAGAGTTCTTCCAAGGGGGAATGTAATTAGCCAAGTCTCTCTTACATTTCTTATGTAGCATTTTCCAATGTCAACCAATGTAATAAGAAATCTGAACAGAGCAGGACCTATTATTAGAACCAAGGAAACCCCTATTCCCATTTTCATGCAAAGAGAACATCCAATTATATGACACAATTAAATTTCTAAATCCATAAATTAATTTGTACAAACACTAAGGATATCAAGGATAAATATGTAATCGATTTGTCATAGTCTAAGTTACTTAGACTCAAGTGTGGGTGTCAGACATGGGTATGTGTCTAAAATGGGTGTGTTCAATCTTCTGTAAGATTTTCCTTGTATTTGGAGGGTCCTAGAAGAGTCATATCATCATATCCGTGTCTGTATAGACGTCGGATATGGATGTCAAGCATGGTGCTTCAAGAAAAATGAAAAGTCACATCAATATACAGAGTGGAAAGCTACTCTGGAAACTAAAGCAGTTTTGACGTTGAATTTTAATGATAACAAGGATAACTTTGCCTCAATAGACACATTAAGTAAGAAGAAGTAAACCAATTAAGCACATATAGGAAAGCTAAAGTGAAAACTGAAGAAGATTTGAACTTGTATTCTACACACTCCTAACCCTGAAAATCTAATAAGAGCGACAAAGAAACAAGTTTGTATTATGTTTTAGATCTCTTTGAAAGCAGAAACGAGTTCTCCTAGTAATATATTGACAAGACATGAAGGAATTAAAATCCAACAAAACATTTTGCAGCAGTTGGTTTAATGTAACAAACAAAGAGGTTTTGACATCCAAAAAACAAACCCAACCTGAAGTTTGATTGTAATACCCCTTTCCCTCTCTAAGTCCATGTTATCAAGAAACTGGTCTTTCATTTCTCGCTTCTGGACGGTACCCGTCATCTGGAGCAACTTGTCGGCCAAAGTTGATTTCCCATGATCAATATGAGCTATGATGCAGAAGTTCCTAATGTTGGAAATGGGGACCTTCAAGAGACGGTCTTGCCCGACTTTGGCACCCAATTCTGGATCATATTCAAACAGCTCTTCCTTCGCCTGCGTCCCGACGCTCTGGCAGAAGACCCGAAACCGGGAATGTTTAGAGAGACGATAAGTTGCCGAGATGGGAAGCAGCGACGGCTGGGACCTCCTCCAATGGTGGTGCTCGCGCTGCTGCTGCTGGCACTGCCAAGTGTTTGTGGATAACAAGGCTGTCAGCCCAGAGCAAAGCTCCTTAGCCATTTTTTTAGTTTTCGCCAAAGGCTCGTTTCGTTGGCGTTACAATTTAGCGAAATGTATTTTATTAGCAGTATTTTTCTAAAAGGCTCATTTTGGGCCACAAAATCGAAACAATCCTCAGCTTTACATCGGAGAATTATAATAGCGAGGGTAAATTAAAAATCGCCAAAAATATTAGAAAAACCTGAATTATTTTATTTTATTTAAATAAATTTTTATAGTTTTATTATATTCAAATAGATTTTTATTTTTAATTTATATTTAAATAAGTTTTAAATTTA
Source organism: Adansonia grandidieri (assembly GCA_038382065.1). Classification (NCBI taxonomy): domain Eukaryota; kingdom Viridiplantae; phylum Streptophyta; class Magnoliopsida; order Malvales; family Malvaceae; genus Adansonia; species Adansonia grandidieri. The sequence goes on from JBBYHK010000013.1 coordinate 5,664,793, forward strand.
AATCAAATGATGATTTACGTGAAGAGTTTATTTAGGTTTGAATTAAAGGTTAAAGTTAGATCTATTCGTGAGTCACGCTATCAATCTAGCTTGATAGGCTCGCCTTATTCGGTTTGGCATTAGATAAATTTTTTTTTAATTTGGATTGGTTCGGTTTAGCCTAAATTAATATTTAATAATTAAAAATATTTTAATTTTAATTTAATTATAAAATATAAAATATTAATATAAAAATAATTTTTAATTTTTATTAGTTATTATAGTACATATGGGTAATATGGGCAAGTCAGGCAGAAAATGAGTTTATGTAAGGAATTTAAAATTTTTTCAAGTCACGGCTTGACCTATGTACACCTCTAGTTAGGGTTTATTTGGGCACTTATAAATTTATTTGAGTACAAATTAAAAATTAAAGACTTAGTTTAGTATAATAAAAGTATAAAAACTTATTTAGATAAAGTATTAAGGTTTGAGATTTTTTTATTATTTTAGTCCTAAAAATATCATTAAAAATAATTCATTTAAAAATGTGCTAGCATATTATTTATATATATTTTTAATTTTAATAACGTTTAAAATCTTAAAATTTGTTTGGTTTGAAGCTATTAAAACATACTATTTTCTATTAAAAATTAATCATATTAATAAAGATAATCCAATTATTCATTGAATTATTTATGTATTTAATTATATGTATAAATATATTGACTTATGCATTTGTTCAAAATTTTTGTTAATTACCTATTTGTTTGTTTATCACATAATTTTATAAACCATCACTTTAAACAAATAAAATAATTGAAGAATTTAAAAAAAAAATTAAAAAAAAAAGGGAAATTAGGAAACTGCAAACCCAAATGTGAATGTGTGAGTATGTCCCTCCGCCTTCAACTATTTCTTCTGAATTGAGGTTCATTCGAAAAATTTGAATTCAATTTGTTTAAATCTAATTTAATAGTAAAAGTTAAAGACTTAAATTTAAAAAAATATGAATCTAAATTAATTTAAATCTGAAATAATTAGAATTTAAAATTACTTAATCCAAAAATCAACTTCATCATAAACCTATTATTGTTCGGATTTAAAACTAAAAATAAGAATGATAAAATTGTAATTAAATATTTTTTAAAGTGAAATCTTTAATTATCAATTTTATTTTAATCTCTTTTTTACTTTTTTAATCACAACTTAAAATTTAATATATGTATATATATATAAAGTAAAATAATAGTTTTATCAAAAAGTCAATTATATTTTGTACTTATAACTCGTACGGATATTAAAACTATACACGTATAAAACAATTACAATTTCATAAACAAAAGCACTTGTTGAGGTCGAGTGTAGTCCTACAACACAAAGAAGGTCAGAGGGTTGCCAGATTTGATACTTCGGAGGCCCTCTCCGATGGTTAAATTAGTATGTCAGTATTTGGAGATATAGTAATAGAGATTCAGAAAATGAGGGAGAGTCTCTTACCTTTGGATTTGCTTACTCTTTTGTAGGTGTTGCCTGGAGACAGAGTGTCAGGTGATTTGATGGTGATGTGACTAGTGCCGAGCTAATTGTCCGGCTATGATGCCTTGAGGTCGGCTCTGTCAGTCTGCCGCTATTCGAAAGGTATCAGTCCTGAAATCATACTACTTCGAGAGGTCACATTGTTGTCTGCTATTGTTTTGACGGTTGTCTAGTTGCACGATCGCCCAAATTATGGAAGCTGACTAGTAGCCATTCCGATCGCCAGTTGTTTTGGCGGTCGCCAGATCGCGCAAATGCTATTTTGGCGGTCGTCAATTGACTGGTAGTCATTTTGGTCGCCCAAATGCTAAAAGTTAACTAGTAACCATTTTAGATATCCGAATGCTAAAATTGACTAGTAATCATTTTGGACGATCTGATCAATCGCCCAAATGGTATAATATGCACTAAATCAATTAAACATTTTAAAAAGCTTAAATTTACGTTAAGATAAATATTAAATAGGATGAAAAAAGAACTAAACAATAAAATAGATAGCCAATCATCTATCCTGACAAAGTTGAAATTGACTTCGTTCTATTAATTCGAATTATCCAGTGCGGACAAGCAAGGAGAACCGGAATGCTATCCCATATATCACGGGTAATGAAAATACCATCTAATCTGTTCAGTTGACTAAAAAATTCAACGAAAAATCAAGGGAATATCAATAATTTGACTGTGATTGTACGTTGACTTTTTCTACTACATCTGATCTCGATTTAACATGGAAACCTTTTAATCTCAAAACAAAATTCAATTAGACGATTTTTTTCATACGTTTTATATTTTATATTTACCTTGTCCAGTATTAGATTCAAATAAGAATTAAATATTTACAAATTTTTAATATAAAATAAATCATTAAATCTCTATCTTTATTTTCCGTTTTATTAGGAAATCGATAAACAGACAATTCTAAATATTTACATCAAAATAGAAAATTTTGGTTTTTCAATTGTAACATTTAAAAAAAAAAAAAAAGGCAAAATATGCTTAAGCTTGAACCATAGGTAGTGGCAAAATAAAAAATAAGTCCAAACAAAAAATATCCGAATTTGATACAACCTAAAACTGATATAATTCAAATCTAAAATATCCCAAATTCAAAATAACCAACTTTAAGTTCATCAAATTGTTACTTTTATTTTTGAATATGTAAATTTGATAACTCAGGGATTAACTCATAATTGAATTCGATTCTACTTAAATTGACTTAAAAAGTCAAAAATTAGAAACTAAGCTTGAAAAATCTAAAAAAATATGAACTTGAAAACTTAAAGCCCAAGAAAATCCAAACCAAAATCAACATAATTAGCAACTTGTCATGACCTGAGACCACTATGACCCAAACCGAGGTCAATGATTTTATATTTTTTTAATAATTACTTAAAAACAATTTTATATTGTTGTTTATTTTATAATCTTATATTAAAAATGTAAAAGTTTTACTTTTTATAAGAAAATTTTATCTTGTCAATTAGGATATCCATAAACGAATCGTTTTTTGGGACCATATAAAGAGGAAAGATATCATTTACTTGATTTTCATCATGGTAATCGTCGGGTATAAAGAGAAAAGAAATCTTCAATCATGCAAATTCTTCATTGTGCTCTGTGATTGAACGAACATTTGGAGTGTGGAAGAAAAAATGGCCAATTTTACAAGATATTCCAAGTTATTCATTCGAGAAACAAGTTCTAATTGTAAATATAACAATAGTTTTGCATAACTACATTCGAAAACATGCTGGATTAAATGATGAAGATTCTAGAGAATTTGAGAATATGCCCAACATGTCAGCTTCTAGAAACGAGTTTGATCAAGGTGAAATGAGTTCTTCTTATAGTGAAGGTGACATTGTAACTTTAAGGGAAACCATAGGGAATAGTCTAATAAGTTTGTCTTCCCAAGGAAACTTTGTCTCGTAGTCTAATTTTCAATATTTATGAAACTTTGTATATTCTCTAATATGTTTTCATTTATTAAAAAAAAATCCAAGTAAATGAATTTATTCGTTATATAAAAATTAATTAATTAATTATTAACTAATTTATTTATTTATTCATTTAATATAATATATAATTTATAATAATTATATAACAAGTATTTGATTAATTAAAATATTTAAATAAATATATAAAACAAAAATATTAAAATATTAAATGTTAAATATAATTAAAATATGCATAAAAATAATTTATTAACACACTCTTAGATTAATGTAAATAGTCATTTAAATAAAACATAAATAACTACATCAATAATTAAAAAAAATAAAGAAAAATATATTATAATATATATTACTAACATTTTATTAATAAGACTATTATTTAAAATAAATAAATTTAATAATTAATAATTATTTATTACTGCATAAATGTCAAATAATTTAAAATTTTGATTATATATGTTTTTTACTATAATTCTCTTAATG
>JBBYHK010000013.1:5671108-5688494 GCA_038382065.1 Adansonia grandidieri
ATCTAAATGAAATCTTTTTGTTTTCTTGATGGATGATTTTGATTTTAATTTTTAATTATTTTAAAATAATTTTATTAAAAAAATTGTTAAAATGATACCATATCCACGTATATTATTTTTAAAATTCAACATCACATATTCTCAAATTTAAAATTATGTGAAAACGCATTGTATTCTAATAAAAAATATACTAAATTCAATATAAAAAACAAGGAAAAAATTAACATTGCCACTAATCAATTTAATATTAAAAAAATTAAAAAATATGAGTCTCAATTTATTCGAATTATTATAGAAAGATTGAATTCATGCTTTTAATATTTTTTATTTCGAATCACACCACATCATCAAAAGTAAATGCCATGCTAAAATAGTAAAAACCACGTCAACAAAGTATTGACATATTGTAGATTCCACCGTCAATCGGATATAATTTTTTCTTTTGATCTGAATTGGATATGATTTTTAGATTAATAAAGGCACAAACATTCAATTTAGCCATATTATTACAAACAGAGAAACTAAATCCAGAATTTGATTAAAGTACAAGGACCAAATGCGTAATTTATCAAAGAAAAGGGATTCATGGAGTGGTTTCATTGAGTTCGCATGCGTCGCTTTCCTACCCCCACCTTCTCATCTCTCTCACGTTCTCCTCTGCTTTCTTTTCTTTCGATTAAACATCGAGGAGAAAGCATAATTATTTTTTTTCAAAGAAAGAAAGAAAGAGGTTGGCTTGTTTTGCAGCTTTTTTCTTGGGTTGCTCAGTGTTATTCTTTAATTTTAATATTTGGTTTGGGATTTGGGGTTGCATTTTATTTCAAGTAAAGACTGATTAGAAAGCAATGAGAAGTGCTAGAATTCAGAGCTGCGCTTCGTGTTCAGCATCATCTTCCTCCACATTTCCTCATCCTCCATGCCTCTCCTCTGCCTCTCGCCGTTGCAAGTTCCCTCGTCTGTATGTTCTTGTCCACTTGATTGGCCTTTCTTTCTTTCTTTGTTTTTCTTTTGCTTTAATCTTTTTGTTTTCTTCGATACTTGGATGTTTTCAGGCTGTCGCCTCGACCTCTGTCTATCTTTCAAAAGGTGTCCAGAAATTCCATTTCCGTCGGGACCGGGTGGCCGGAGTCTCAATTATCATTTTCTAAACAATCCAATACCAATAACAAACATTTGTTTCCCGTGGGCGTGGGAGACTTGATGACTTCAAGCACTCAAGCTATCTCCACTGCGCCTCTTATTGCCGAGGAAAAGATTGGAGTGTTGTTGTTGAACCTTGGAGGTCCCGAGACCCTTGAAGATGTGCAGCCCTTCTTGTTTAACCTTTTTGCCGACCCGGTTGGTTACATTCTTTTGCTTCCATTTCTTATTTTCAATATGATAACTAACACCGCAAATTCCGTACTTTCTCCTGATATATACTCCCTAACGCTAACACTTGATGCAATTGAGCCCAGCATGTGGAAAGAAAAACGTAATTATATAACAAATACTGACAACCCCAAAATCAATTGGTGATGGTGGAGAATCCAACTTCAATATAAAGCCACAACAAATCATAAATGGCATAACAACAGTTAACAATTATCGTATCATATTAAAAGTATAAGTCATTTGGTTCAAGGTTTACTTACATTGTTTTCTATGCTACTAAGATCATCATGATCCAACAAATGTAAGTTATATTGTCATTAAGGCTGTGATTTCTTAGTGTAAATCAAGTACAACATTTCTTAAAAGAATTTGAAGAGCACTAAATTCTTATTATAATAAGTAAAACCCTTAACCTCTAGTTACAAGAAGATAAAGCCCTAAGACCCTAATAGCATCTAATTGTAACCCTTAGCTTTTTCCATGTCTAGTTATATGTGTCAGCTTAAATAAAAGAACCCCCCCCCAAAGAAAAAAACCGAAAAAATTGTATCTGGTAATATCTTATCCCTCCATCAAGTTACTTGGATGATTTTTTCATTCCATTTTGTTTTGTTGTGTTAATTATTGAATTGGACAGGATATTATACGGCTACCCAGGTTGTTTCGTTTTTTGCAAAAGCCCTTGGCAAAGTTCATATCTATTCTTAGAGCGCCTAAGAGCAAGGAAGGCTATGCTTCAATTGGTGGCGGTTCGCCCCTTCGACAAATAACTGATGCGCAGGCATGGTTGTTTTTATAATCATTAGAGTTTCCTATGAACACCTTTATATGTTATAAAACCTATCATTTTCAATTTACTATGATGCTCATTAAGGAATGTGGAAGAGAAAAATTAAAATTGCACCTGAACTATTCTGAAGTAATTTCCTGCGTCTGAGTGACCATGCACAAACATGTGCTATAAAAATTCACTTTTTTGCTATTTTTTATACTGTTATCTGATGTTACTCTTAATGGTAATGTTTTATTTGTTTTTTCCCCCTCAAATAAGTTCTGGTAAAGATATGTATCCTTGCTCTTGCAACCTTGAAGCAAAGGGTGTTATAAATATTAAAATGAAATTAATTAAATGTTGGTACTGGTAATGGCAATTATCAACTCTGAGGGTAACGCTTCTAGATTCGACTTTTATAGCTGTTCGTTGTGACAACCAATTAATTTTTAAAATATATTCCTTTTATGAGTAATTGAAAAAATCGATAAGTCCAAATTCTTGAAGTTGATTAATTGTCATTTATATAGTTTATTTATTTATGGTTGGCTTTTTAAAATTCTGCCGCCAATTTAATTAAGATTTCAAATAGAGCATAAAGAATTGACATTGCTTTGGCTGATGGTTTGGATGGCTCTAAGGTTATCCAAACTGAAATATATAGCTTAAGCTACGTGTTAGTATCTCTTTGTGAGTCTGTAATTTATAGTGCCCTATCACTATCCATTTCAGGCTGACAAGCTGAGAAAGTCACTTTGGGCAAAGAATGTCCCTACAAAAGTGTATGTTGGTATGCGTTACTGGCATCCATTCACTGAAGAAGCTATTGAGCAGGTATTTGGTTAGTTTTAATCTTATTTTTGGATAACTGTTTGAAATTCTAATGCGGCTGCTTTTTCTTATTTTATTAATCCACTTCTATTCTTTTCTTAAATTCTTGACATTGTGCATGTCCATAATATCCTGAATATGTGTCTTTGGAAATTTTAGTGCTGTTCCTAAATCCTCCATATGGTATGTTTTTACTCTTTGGTATCCCAAATTAATGTTTGACAGTTCATATTGACTGACATATTTCACAAAAATAGCTTAGGATGCTCTTCTGTCTATTTCTCTGCTCATATTCAGATATTATGTGGCTTTGGAAATGAGTACATTTATCTAGATCTAGTCACTAGCACAAGAGACAAAGTGAAATGGAGCATTGAAAAGTAATTATTGTATATGTTTGTGATAAGTAATGAATATGAACTGTTATTTGAGGATGGAGGGAGTAATCTGCATGTGTCCTTGTGTGTGTTTGCCTGCTTGTATTATGAGGACCGAAGGATGGTGTATAAGCAGTTACTATTGGCCTCTTGAAGCAGTTAACTTTGGCCTCTGATTCGAGATCATTTGAACTTATTGGATGAGAATAGTACTTTACATTTTAGAAGTTTCTGTAATAAACTTTTTTCAAAAATGATTGGATTTGAAATTTCTTCAATACTTTTAATGATGCAGGAATAAGTGGAATCACCAAAGAATTGTTTAAGTATTGTAATGTTTCATCTTTAAGTTAGTATTTTAATGTGCATATTTTAAGCTTTATTGCTTGCTTTCTAAATTTATGGGTTGCTACTAATGACTGCTTTTGTATAATTAGATCCAACTGACTTCAAGTTGGCTGTCTGCTTGTTTTCCTCTATTCTTAAAAACCAGATAATATTGGTTCTTTTAGTTTCCTTCAGGTATTACTTGTAATAATCTGCTAGTTTCTTTTGGTATTTCTGCTGTCTATCTGGGTGGCCTGTGAATGCATATTTTATATGGACATTGATTCTGGTGATATATTTTTATTTCACTTTCCTCCTAATAAATTGTAGATAAAAAAAGATGGAATAACAAAGCTTGTTGTACTTCCACTTTATCCACAATTTTCAATATCAACTAGTGGTTCAAGCCTTCGACTCTTGGAAAGTATATTTCGGTGAGGGATAAGGACACTTTTCTTACAATTCTTTGATGTAATTTTGAAATATAATCTTAAATCAATTTGCTTCCTCTTGACAATGGAATCAACTGGTTCATCAGTGAAGATGAGTATCTAGTGAACATGCAGCATACAGTTATACCTTCCTGGTATCAACGTGAGGGGTATATAAAAGCTATGGCAAATTTAATTGAAAAGGAGCTGCAAAAGTTTGATCGTCCTGAAAAGGTATGTTTTTTAAACCTTTCTTGTATTCTTGTTAACTGAATTTTGGCAAATTGCTCTTTCATGGCTGCTCATTTTCTGAATTGATATGTGATGTAGTTGTGTTATTTATTCTTTGATTCATACATCAGAAGAAAGGGTGCTACATCTAAATATAATATGAAACCGATGCACTGTTCCTAAGTGAGTTTCTAATTCCATTGTCATGTTGGCTTCGCTAAATTGTAAACCTAAAAGCAACCTGATGATCATCCTGAATGGGGCAGGTTAACTTACTCCCGAAGTTCAGAAAATTATCCTTTTGAAGTTGGGCAATACTATTTGAGTAATCAAAATGAAGAAAACCAGTTTAAATCTTATGTTTAAAAATGGTTTTCAAACTATTGATCCTTTGCATCATTGGATTTTAGACTCATGTAAGGGTGTAAATGAATTGGGCCGGAACGAACAAGCCTCTGTTTGTGTTTGTTTTGCGTTCGTCAAGAATTTTTAAAACCGTGTTCGAGCTTGGCTCATTTATTAATAGGTTTGTTCAAGCTTGGTTCATTTACATTAAATGAATTTGTTCACGAACATTAAACGGACGTGGTCGTGAACATTTAATCGAGAATATTCATGAACATTTAAAAATATGTTCATGAACAATAAACAAACAATTAGGGTTTAGGTTTATGTAATTTTTGTTTTTGCTTTTGATATTATTTTTTTTTAATTTTAAATATAAGATAATAAAATATTATTATAAATAAATGAAATAAAACATGAAATTACGTTATATTATAATCAAACAATAAATGAGCCTTAAACGAACTAATAAACAAGCTTTAAATTGATCATAAATGAGCTTGTTCGTGAATATAAACGAACTTAACACAGGTTGTTTGAACTTGGTTTGTTTAATAAACTAATATTAAAGTTGTGTTCATAATTGTCTATTTAGCTTAATAATGAACATAAACAAATAGAAAACCAAATTGTTCACAAGTGGTTTGTCAAATGCTTTGTTTGTTTACAGCCCTAGACTCATGGGAATTGCTTGGTCTTTGTAAATTTCCTACATGTGAGAAAGAACAGGATGATTGGCTTTATTTGTACCTAAAAGAGGAAGGAAAAAAAAAAAAAAAAAAACCTTCGTTTATTACTTATGTAAGTCCTTGGAGATTAAATCTGTCTTTTGTTCACAGACATCAGTTCACTCTTTTTCTTCATTACTGACATACTAAATGGGTTCTTTGTGGTTCTTCTTGGTGTCTGATTTACGCTCTTCCTATCCTATTTCTTCTTGGAGATTGCCAGAATTTTGTCAAATTTCATGGGATAACCATGCTGCTTCAGCATTTTGGCATTTGAGAACAGTTGAAAAACCTATCTGTTTTCGGAAAGATGTTCGGCTAGTATTTTCATATTATGTAAATCAGTCAAGAGTATATTTTATTTTGCCAAAATTATATGTTGCAGAAATTTAATGAATGATGTTGGAAATTTTAGCTCAAGCAATTGGATTTGCTATTTCTGTTTTTATAATACGGCGAAGTTGCAAAAATATTGGTTAGTAATTGATTGCTAGAGGCACATATTTCTTGAAATAAAACTTCCATGCAACAAAGTGAGACAGATATTGCAACAAAGCTTTGGATGATTGGGTTAAAGTTACTAGTTTCTGTTTATTTGAAGACAATTAAAGCAAACAAAGTTTTGGATTGTTTGATTTTCTTGCTAGAAGCACATATATGTTGCATACGTGTTTAGCCTAAGTGAATTTATTGTACCATTGAAATTTCTTGTGTTTATTGAAATAATATTTCTAGTGTAAAATACTAGCAGTTAATTTTTTTAATATTTTATTTAACACTTTTATATCTTTTGTTAATACCAGCAGAAATTAGCTAAAGTGATCAGTTATAAAATAATTCTTTGGAAGTATTTTATGAAAATCTTGAATGTAGCTGAGTGGACATGGATTCTATTGTCAAAAAAATTGCATATTTTGTATTGATGGTAAAAAATAAAATCTCCAAGGTCTAATAGGCCAGTTTGAAATGCCAAGTGGATAGCTTGTTTGCAGGAAAGCATCTACTATGATAGAAAGGAACTTGAGGTAACTGTTGGAGAGGTCAAGCTTATTGACATGTTGAGGATTTTTAGCAATTTTAAAGTATATTTTTGTGCATAGAAGATTTGTTATTCTTGGGATGCTGTGGGATCAGTTTCTGAAAATCTTCTAACGAACAGTCTTTTCTAGTTGGGATTTCAAACAGTTTTCATGAATCTTATGCTAATGTTGAAATGACAATTTTTGGAAATATGTTGCTGACTTTTAGCGTGGTAAGTTCTGTCTTTGGTGACATCATTATAGGCATGTGCCCTTTTTTTTTTTTAAAAAAATAACTAAATATGACCTTCAAGGACAGGTTGAATTTCAATGGTTGGGTCTTTTCCTATTTAGTAGAAGGTATCAGTCATCTTGAAGGCCTGGAGAATTGGAAACACTAACGGCCATTTTCGGAACTAGTCGTTATCTTTCTGTCTGAACTACAGTTTATTAGTTATCAACACATTTTCACAAATTCGTACATTAAGACTGCAAGCAGCATAATGATACATGAAAAATATTCCAGTTTCTGATTACTAAAGTTCGATTTTGGTCTTGACTGGCAAGTAAATATGATGAACTCATTGAAAGGTTGAACATTTCTCGCGATCATCTGAATTTGCATTGGCAGCTAGCAGTTGACAACTTAGGTTGCATTTGGTTCCTGCCTTTTTGGCTCCTTATTTTTTGACTTTCTAATGTGCCTGATTTTTAAACTGCAAGTTAGTTTGAATTCACTCTTGCATGTGTCACTCTCTTTTAAGCCTCTTGATCTTTTAGTGATCAATCAGACAAGCTCCTTCGGTTGCGTGTGGTGAAGAGGGCCTTGGCTATTATCTTTTTACAAGATGCAAATCTTTCTTAAATTTGTGCTTCCTTGATTTTCTTGTTATTTAGGGGCTTTTACCTCTCTAAATCTAAAAATTTTTCATGTTACAATAAATCAGTGTACTCAAATGAGACTACATATTACAGGTGGTAATATTTTTTAGCGCACATGGGGTGCCACTTTCATATGTAGAAGAGGCGGGTGATCCTTACAAGGCAGAGATGGAAGAATGTGTGGACTTGATAATAGAGGAATTAGAGAAGAGGAAGATCTCTAATGCATACACTCTTGCTTATCAGGTACTTCTTGTTGGGATATTACTTCCAACTCATCTATTTAACTTCTTAGCTTTCAAGTTACAACCTTTGATATGTGGTAAATCTGGATTCTGGAAATGTGGATGGGTAGTAAAATCTTGAATTATAGTGGAGGAAAGTGTCAACATAAATGCTTACAGAGATTCTAATTTTCTTGTACGAGGATGCCTGTGCTGTGGGGATAAAGCTGTGTTTAAGCAATACTTTTTTCCCCTGTTGCACTATTATTTTTATTTTGATGAGGGCTAAAGATTAGTATATATAAGCCTCTAACTAATATTAACATTTTTTCATGTAGTTAGATGTCAGTCATGAGTGTTTTTGTGGCTAATGTAGAATTACAATATTGCTGCCTTTTATCCTTGAAAAGATGTCTCTAACATTGTTCCAGAAGCACTTTGACAAAATGGTAGTTAAATAGTGTTCAGTAATTGTGAAGATGGAGGATCAGATGTCATAAAAGCTTATAATGACTGGATAAAAAGATTGACTAGCATTTGTTTGCAGCAATGAGATCTGTCAAGTTGAAAGATGTTGGACATGTAGACTTAGTGATTAATGATGAACTCCGTTCTTTGGGGATTCAAAGACACTTCTTTGTTCCTCATATGTCTGAAAAGCCTTAATAGGTACTAAATTGGACTTAACAATTGAAAATTGAGCATTATTGGGGGAAAAAATTTCAAGATCAAGCAGTTTTTTATTTTTAATGGAGGTTTTAGCCATGTCCAAAATTGATGGCCATAAGTCATAACAATACATAAAAACATGAATGAAGGTTATCATCCATAGTCTTCTAGATGCTTGAGGAATACCACAAACTGAAATTTTTAGCGTCAGAAATCAAAGGTAACCCCTGAATGCAGTAAAATTGTTTGACCCAGAATTTAGACATGGATTATTAAGGTAACAAGCATGGATGTTTCTGGAATTTAAACATGAATGTTTGCTTATAAAACCAGTCTCGTCATTTTTATGGTAGCAATTTTATGCGTTTCTTTTGGAGCCTTATTTTGTATGAACTTGGGGCTTTCAGCTGAAGTGCTCATGTTGACGTGGCACAACATGAACGCAAGTATAAATATGTTGCTGACTTTCCACGTATTTCAAAGACACTAGTACTCAGCAATTCAGTTTCTCATAATGCCATCACTAGAGATGGTATGTAGAAGGCAATAGGCCAAAGATTTTGTTTCAGGTGAACCAATGAACTCCCCATGTTTTAATTTGTTTGATTTACTAGATAATATTTCAAAGAGAATGTCAAGGGATGGTAATAGCCAAATGGAATGGTGCAAAATATTAGTGGGCTGAGCATTGGGGCATCTTTGGCTATGACAAATTTGGTGGGTGGTGGGCCACTATATGGGAACAAAGAAGATGGGCTTTTAGAAACATTGGTCCTCATTTCAATTACTATGATCATGGGAGTATTTCTAGACTCGTAAAATTCGGACTTGCAAACAAAGAGAGAGTTTTTGAAGAAGTGAGAGGGATTGATGATTCAGAAGAGGAGTTGTGAAGCAAATTGCAAAAGAAATCAAACAAGAAAGGAAGTCCTTCAACCCCCCCCCCCAAAAAAAAAGGGGTACATTCAAAAAGAAAGATACTAGGATAGTTAATGAGTTGATGTTAAATGGAGAATTCAAAAATCTAAAAGAAATTTATGAGGTTGATGCAAGAGCATTTCGAAGCTGGGAAAATTGCTAGGATGCAAAGAAAATTGTGATGATGGCAAATTAGAAGATAGAATCCTAGATCTCGAAGATCAATGGTCGTTAAAAGGCTAGATCTGCTCTTAACTGCTTAGCCTATTCTTATTTTCGGTTTTTGGGGATTGTTGTTATGAAAAGGGTTTCTGGATGTTTTATTAATGTTTTTGGCTACAAAAGATGTTTAGGATTGGGATTCATGGTGGCCACCGCAACATGTGATTTTCTTGGTTGCTCTCCTATGGTCATTGATGATGAGATGATAGAGTTTCTCTCTAGTGTTCCATCGAAAGGTAGTTGTTGCATTCTTTGGACTTTTTGAAAGTCTTTGTTCGATTGAAATGGATTTTTTAGATCTTGTCATGCTTTAACGAGGTTTGGTTGTATTTTAGAAGATGAGGTTGATTATCTTTCTCGATAATCTTTCTATTGTTTTAGGAGTTGTGGTCTAAGCTTCATAGGATTGTTTTGAAGTCTGCTAAAAGTGACATCAATGCTTAAATGGGGTTTGGTTGTATTAGAGATGAAGGGATTGATGATATTTTTACGAGTTGGGATTGTAATTGAATTCTACAAATGTGGGAGCATAATAATATTGTTGCATTTTGGGCTTTGTGGTTTGAAAGGAATGAAGGGGTATTGGAGTAGAAGTGTTGATAGTTTGATGTGGCTCTGTTTTTGGTCAAAGTAAGGTCACTTTATTGGATTAAAGCTTTGAAGTAGATTGTGCTTATCTTGGACTCTATGTCATGGATTAGTTCGGGGGATTGTCTTCCCTAGTGTTTGCTTTGTTTAATGACCATTTATTTCCTGGGTGCCCAGCTCCTGCATATGTGTCTGTTATGGAAAGATAGGGCATGTAGGGGATGATAGGGTTGATAAGGAATGTGGTTTGTTATGTTCTGGTTATGTTTTCCGGTGCGGTGTGATTCCAAGATTTTAATGTAAATGAGTTTTTGGTAATTAAAGTGTGTTTGGAGGAATTTAAACCATTTGATTGAACATGTAAAGAACAATGAATTTAGAAAGAAGAAAATTTCTTTATCAAGATTAACACCCATTTTCGATAAGATATTTCAATGAAGAACTCATTATACTTATCTTGGCTATTCTCAATTGATATGCACTCAATATCACACAAGAGTTTAAGCTTAGTGTTTCTTTCAAATGCAACCCATGAACATGTACTACCATATGCTTGCTTGTTCATCTCATCTCCATCCCTTATGATACATCCCAACACAAATCAGAAGGTCTTCAACATGGTTGTAATGGGGCTAAAGTTTAGGAGTGGTAGAAATAAAGAATGGATAAACAAAAGGCAATTGAAGATAAGGAAACTAGCAGAGCACAAAGTTGAATCACAAAAGATATAACTTCAAATTTCAGAATTCAAACGTCATAATTTTAAATAGAAACTGTGTTATGGCACACTTAGTCTCTTTTTAGACATTTGATCATCACTTTTACTCTTTTTCCTTTTTTTTTTTTCTTTTGTTTCTTTGAAAAAATTGTTCTTGTTTTTTACTCAATTCTTTGTTTCTTGGAGCTTTCAAACACAACATGATTCTGTAGCCCATCTATCAACAACATTTTTCTTCAAACTCAAGCCTCAAGTATTCAGCCTTTTCACATCTTTTCTTTAGTTTTTTTTTTCAAACATGCAACTGAATGCTCTAAAATAGGTAGAATAATTTGTTTTATGGTATTAGGCTCAGACATGGTTTAAACAAAGAAAAAGTTAATATTAGGCTCAAACGGTTTCACTAGGGGATAAATTACAGGGTAGGCTATTTAGGTTTAAGTAGTTTTCTTCCTAAGTGCCTTCATCACTTTCATACTTGCATGTAAACAAATGTAATCTTAATGAGATTAAAGCAAGTTCTAGAGTTACAATAGCATTAATGGGTACTCCCAACAATATCTTTTAACCTCGAAACTCACAAGGGTCTTATAATCACCAAGATTTAGCATGCTAAGTGTTCAATATCATCATCTACACTAAAATAGAGTTAGCTTGCAGAGTCAAATTATTCAAGCATATTCTCATTCAATCCATCCATTAACTCATCAAACTTTAAAGAACCTAAGAAAACATAAATTTTTGGAAAAGAAAAAAAAATTTGACATGAACTATGCTAAATTAATGCAAAACAAAACAACTAATGCAATTAATCTCCCTCCTGCACCTATTACATACATTTTTCCAATGTATAAACAAACACGAAAGTGAAGAATAAGATAAAACTACATTAAAAGAGAAGGAAATCAAATCTGAATTTTTTGAAACTTGGATTGCCTCCCAAGCAGCGCATTTGTTTAACATTATTTGCCTGACTTTCTTCCATCTCAAACATACGTCAGATCTTCCAACTCCACCTGCTCCGCCATTTCCTCTTGGAATCCTTCATAGAATGGCTTCGATCGATGACCATTCACCTTGAACTCTTTGCCGGTTTCTAAACTCTTAATGTGTACTACACTTTGAGGAAATACATTAGTAATAACAAAAAGACCTATCCACCTAGAATGAAGCTTACCTGGAAAGAGCTTGAGCCATGAGTAGAAAAGTAGAACCTTTTGGTCCAACATTAAAAGTTTTCCTCGCAATCTTCCTATCATGAAATGCCTTTGTTTTCTCCTTGTAAATTCTTAAATTCTCATAGGCAGCATTCCTAATCTCCTCAAGCTCTTGTATTTGCAGCTTCCTATGCAAATTGGCCTCAACAAATCAAGATTGCATTGTTTTATTGCCCAAAAAGTCTTGTGGTCGAATTCCACTAGGAGATGACATGGCTTGCCAAACACTAACTTGTAGAGAGACATCCCTATTGGTGTTTTGTAAGCAATCTAATAAGCCCATAAAGCATCATTCAATCTAAGACTCTAATCCTTCCTACTTGGGTTAACCATCTTTTCAAGAATGGACTTTATCTCCTTTTTAGAAACCTAGGCTTTGTCCGCTTGTTTGGGAATGATATGCGGTGGACACCTTTTATGTAACATGGTACTTGTTCAATAGACTTCAATCATGCGATTGCAAAAATGAGTTTCTCTATCACTGATGAGAGCAGTAGGTATTACAAACTTATTAAAAATATTAGTCTTAGCAAAACTTGTAACAACCTTTGAATCATCAGTCTTGGTGGCTATTGCTTCCACCCACTTTGAGACATAGTCAACAGTAAATAAATGTAAATGTTACCAAAAGAATTAGGAATGGACCCATAAAATCTATGCCCCACACAAAAAAAATTTCACATAGTAGAATGGGGGATTGTGGCATTTGATGTCTGTGAGTTAAGTTACCTACTCTTTGGCATTGTTCACATGTTTTAGAAAACTTGAAAGCATCATGAAATAAAGTTGGCTAAAAGAAACCACATTCTAAAACTTTATGAGCTATTCTTTTAGACCTAAAATGTCCTCCACGTGCATAAGTGTGGTAGTAAGTTAGAATAGATTGAAACTCAGTTTTGGGCACGCACCTTCTCATTACCTAATCGGAACTATGCTTCCATAGGGATGGTTCATCCCAAATGTAGTACTTGGCATAACTTTTGATCTTTTCTCTTTGAGCTCTTGATAAATCATTCAGTAATGATTTAGTTACCAAGTAGTTGGCAATGTTAGCATACCAAGGTGTGGGATTCTCCATGGCAAAGAGTTTCTTATTTGTAAATAAGTCATCCAAAGGTAATGAATCTTCTTTGCACTCTAATCTACTTAGGTGATTGGCTAACACATTTTCAGCTTCTTTCTTGTCCTCCATCTCCAAGTCAAATTCTTGTAGCAAAAGAATTCACTGGATAAGTCTTGGCTTGGCCTTCTTCTTGGACAAAAAATATTTGAGAGTTGCATGGTTAGAATAAACTATCTCTTAAGTTCCAAGCAAATAAGATCTAAAATTTTCCAAA
Organism: Adansonia grandidieri; assembly: GCA_038382065.1. Taxonomy (NCBI): domain Eukaryota; kingdom Viridiplantae; phylum Streptophyta; class Magnoliopsida; order Malvales; family Malvaceae; genus Adansonia; species Adansonia grandidieri. The sequence goes on from JBBYHK010000013.1 coordinate 5,684,319, forward strand.
GCAAAAACAATAAGGTTTTTTTTCTATGGTGGTATAGTTGCATTGAGCACTATCCAAAGTTCTTGAGGCATAATAAATGACATGTAAGGCTATTCTAACCTATTGCCCTAGCATGCACCCATGGCATGATTGCTTGCATCACAAATTATCTCTAAAGGTGGGTTCCAATTAGGGGGTTGGATAAGGGGGGCTAAAGTTAACAACTCCTTTAGCTTATCAAAAGCTACTTTACAAGCATCATCAAATATGAACTCCACATCTTTTGCTAGTAGTTTGGACAAGGGTGAACCTATCTACGAGAAATCTTTGATAAACTTGTGATAGAAATCGGCATGTCCAAGAAAAGCACAAACTTCTTGCACTTTTGTGGGGTAAGGTAATGATTGAATAATCTCTATCTCCACCTTAACTCCAATTCCTCTATAAGATATGACATGCCCTAAAACTATTCCATTTTCAACTAGAAAATGACATTTTTCGTAGTTTAAAACCATATTCTAGCACAAGTGTAAGGTTTTGTAAGCATGCATCAAAAGAATTTCCATATAATGTGAAATCATCCATAAACACTTGACTTACTCTTTCACTGTAATCAGAAAATATGCTTACCATACACCTTTGAAATGTGGCCGGTGCATTGCATCAACCAAAAGGCATACGCCTATATGCAAATGTGCCAAAGGGGCAAGTGAAAGTCATTTTCTCTTGGTCTTCCACTACAATCACAATTTGGTTATAACCAGAATATCCATCAAGTAAACAATAATGTGATTTACTTGCCAATCTCTCCAACATTTGATCAATGAATGGTAATGGGAAATGGCCTTTCCTAGTGGCTACATTTAGTCTCTTATAATCCACACAAACCCTCCAACCATTTTGATCTAGGGTAGGAATTAACTCATTATCTTCGTTTGTGACCATTGTTATCCCACTTATGTTTGGCACCATATTCATAAGAGTTATCCATTTACTATTTGATATTGGATGGATCATCCCTGCATCAACTAGCTTCAAGATCTCTTTCATCAACACTACCTTCATGGCGGGTTTAGTCTTCTTTTAGCGTCTCTACTCGGTTTTGCACCTTCTTCTAGCAAAATCTGATGCATATAAGTTGAAGGGCTGATTCCTTTGATGTCAGCAATAGTCTATCCAATTGCTGACTTGTGTTCTTTTAAAACTCTTATAAGCTTTTCCACTTGTAAAGAAGTTAGATTCTTGGCTATGATCGCGGGCAAAGTTTCTCCCTCTCCCAAGAATGCATATTTCAATTGCTTGGGCAATTGCTTCAATTCCACTTTTGGTGCCTACAAAATAGAAGGTAAAAGTTTGTTATAAGTAATAGGCAAATCTATAAATGAAACATTGAACTTTTTAGAGCGAGGAGTTGAAAAATGTGAAGTCATGATAGCCTATGCCAAACTAGCCCTCTGCTCAATTTCTTCAAAATTGTTTTTCTCAAATCCTTGGCTGATAACTACTTGTAGCTCATTATCTCCACCTAATCAAAAATATCTTGAACAAGCGAATCAAGAATATCAACATGAAAAATAGAATGTACTTCATGTGGATATTTCATGACATCAAAATATTAAAACTAATGACCACCATCAAACTCCATTGTAAGAGTACGATTATGAACATCTCTAGCCATTTTCATGAATGGTCTTCCTAACAAAATAGGTGCTGAGTTAATAGAAAAATCATCTAGTATGTCTAAAATATAAAAATCAGTTAGAAATACCAGGTTATTGACTTGAATTAAATATCCTTCATCACACCATCCACGCAAATGTTGTCAGAATTAACCACACAAGTACACGTATTGCAACAAATAATATAATGTTAAAGTGTCGATCCCACCAGGAATTGATATTAAATTTGTTAAGTATAAAATTAAAATAACTTAGTCTTATTCAAGCAAATGATTTATAATAATAATAATAATAATAATAATAATAAATAAATAAATAATAATAAAAGCCTAAGATTACAATTTCCCTCAACACTTTATTTGAATAAAGCCCTATTCTCTTAACTTGACTAATGAAATAATAAAAGCTTAGGATTGCAATTTCCCTCAACACTGCATTTGAATAAAGCCCTATTCTCTTAACTTGACTAATGATAAATGAGTTGTTAACATGGAGTTCTAATTTATTTATAAGTGTCTTTTGATGGTCTTATAAAAATATCTCTGTTAATCAATTTACTATATTCCTATGCAAATTGAATTAAAAGAAACTCATTAAGCCTAGATTGTAATTTGGTTACATATGACATGTAATCAATTTACTATATTCCTATGCAAATTGAATTAAAAGAAACTCATTAAGCCTAGACTGTAATTTGGTTACATATGGCATGCTTGTATATTCTTATATAACATGCAGATTAATTCATCCTAATAAATGAATATGAAACATATGTCATTCAATCCAAGTCTCAACGCAAAATTCCCTTTTTCCAAGTTCATTAAGGTTACCAAATCAATTTAATTAGTGATCAAGCAATTAGAAGCATTAAGAACAAGATTGAACAAACAACTCAAAAATGATTAAATCAAGAATAATCCAAATTATATGTTAAGTTCCATTGCAACCTTAGAAAAATAAATCTAGTTAATAATAAATATATAAAATATAAAACCAAGGAGTTTTACCATCATAAATGAAAGATAAAAAGAATAAAAAGAAAGAAAAAACTAAGATTGGTCAGATCTTTGATCTTCAAGCTTCTCCAAAATCTCTTTAGCTTCTTGAATATTATAGTAGCTTCTCTCATTTTCAGAAAACTAGAGAAAATAAAACTATATAAATATCTGGGATATTTCAAAGGCTAATCCTAAGAATCTTATTTATAGGTAAAATCTTAAAGGTAGAAACTTGATCTTCAAGTAGCTTGAATATATTATTTTTGGACATTGCTAAACTTAATCATTTTACTTGATTGAGTCTACTTTTCTTGATTAAGTGGCACTTTCAGAACGTCCTGTGGGTTTTGACTTGCAAAAATATGGAAAGTATTTAAATAACTAAGTAATTAAAATATAAGAAAAATAAATGATAGTATATCAAAAACTACTAAAAATAAATAAAATTTAAATAAAAATCTCTAAGACTCAGCTAATTTAGTATGAATAATAAGACTAAATAACTCAATTTTATACTTAAGATTTTGCTAGTCCCTGAGCAAAACAAAAGAAAAGAAAGAAACAAAACCAAACAAATGAAACGAAATAAAATGAAACACTATTTGAGATGAATGTACTTAAACGATGATTGCCTCAATTTTCCTTAAAAGTCATCTCAATATCTCAACTCAAAGTATATATAAACATAATTCAAATTCATGCTTCGATTCAATCATAGATCTCAATGCTTCGAATGGATTTCCAGTGTGTGTAAATGATCCCTTTACAAATCATTGCATGCAAATTGAATAAATTTGTGCCAATGCAAATTTACAAATTAATATTAGATTCTTATATGTTTGCTTTTCATCTCTCTCCGCTAATGTAGACCAACACCTCATCAAAGATCATGTAGGACTTTATTAAGCTTGTAATGCAAGGCTAGGGTCAAGGTAGGACAAATGATATATTTCAGTTTAATTTACCCATAGACACTTTTCATTGCTCCAAATCTTTTATCGAGCCTTTCACAAGAAGTTTGAATCACATACCTTTTTTTTTCTTTTTGTTTTTAATATTTTTTTTCATGCCATTTTATTCATTTACACACTTTTTGTTTGTTTTTTCTTTTCTTTTTTTTTTTTTTAATTTGTTTTAATTTTCTTTTCATATTTTCTTTCATGCTTCACCAATACAACACAATCCAAACATGGCTCATTATATTTTTTTGAAACAATTTATTGGTCATTGGTAGTTGTCGATGCTACCCGTTTATATTGCTCACTTTCTTTTGCTTGATTTTTAGATTTGTAGTGTAGTTAAGTAGAGATCGTATCCCACAAGGACCTTTAGAAGTTCAAAACTGATTTTGATAATAGAAAGAAAATAAATGATGTGATGTAATGTAAAAATAGTAGAATCTAATTAATAAAAAGTAAATAGGGATTTGATTTAAAATAAAATAAAAAACCTTAAAAATAATTTAATAAAAATCAACAATGACAAGACTTTGGTAGTAAATCGATATTGCTTACTAGTGT
>JBBYHK010000013.1:5688594-5705073 GCA_038382065.1 Adansonia grandidieri
TATTTAATATCATTTATTTTATATTTGAAAATATTTTTCATATATATAAATTAAAAATATTCAAACTCTGATAAACCTGAAACGGTACACCAAAACACACTGGTACCGGTATGTACCTGTACTAGAACAAAAATAGTACGCCCATCGGTACGGTACTGACTACCTTGATTTCGATACAGTTTTGACATGGTTAGGCTCGTAGGGCTCACTACGTAGGTTTGAATTGATGCCTAAATCAATATTTGAATCGCTCTTCCATTCGATAAGGACAGTTGAGACACCGTAATCCTGGGCCCATTATAGGCTTGGTGAAACCGATTCAATCCAGTGGATGTATTTTCTTATACAAATGTGAAGGATCACTCAGAAAAGACATAGATACCTTACACCTTGGAAGGTCTTGCAATGCCTATGCAGGGGTTACTAATGAAGACAGGTAGCTCACTTACTCCTAATAATTAAGGCCCTAATCTTGCCATTGAGTTTGGTAAAAATCTAATGTAGATGCAAATTTACAATGTGTGTTAGGGAAACAATTAAACTTTTTTTACCCCTTGTCACCATACTTATCAAACCAAAACTTATTCAGAACAAGACAGTCCTTAACAAACATGGAAAATAAAATATGACCAAGCAACGATGAAAGGGAATTATAAATAAATAATGATAAAAAATCAAGGGAACTAAGAAATATGTAAGGCATAGCTAGTTGTAGGCCTAACCCTCCAATTGGTCCCCAGTGAGTCACCTACCTATTGCAGCGTGCCTTTACCAGCATAACACCTACTCGAATCACTCTAATGGTGACGTGTGTTACTTAAAAAGGAATTAAATTGTTAGAAATTGCCTTTGGGTTATCCTTTGATTAGGATTTGAATTATGTGTGATGAAATCATAGCAAAGGGAAGGACCGTCAGACAAATTGCTCATCTAAAGGATTTTGATAACCACCACAAAATAGTTAAAGACTTGAGTTGCCACCGATCATTTTAGGCTAGGCATGATTAGATGTCTATTGAAAACAATGTTTCAAGTTACAAAACTTGAAACACTAATTTCGCAGTCTAAGAGGTCTAGAGCTTCGTAGGTTGATTTTGAGAGTTTGTTACTAGTAGGGAAGTATCAGCACTTCTATGATGCTCAAAATCGATACCTGCTAGCCATGTCTTTCATTGGTTTCAATTTTTTCAGTTTTGCCTTGCCATTATTTTGACATAATCCCTTTTTAATGCATGAATTTTGTTTAAAAACTTGTAGACCCAAGTTTTAAAGAAAAATTTAAATCATGTATGCACCTCGAAGATGTGAGAAACATAGGGATTTTCTATCAAAATAGGCTCTAAATTTAATTTTGAAAATTAGATATTCTGCATCAAAAACTAGAGAGATACCGACATGAAACATTGCCTTTTCATTTTCAAAATGATTTGAAAATATGGACACCACAAAAGGAAAATGTGTTAGAAAAATGAAAATAAATATAATAACATTGCATTAAAATAAACACACAAAAGCATAAAAAGGAAGGATGATCAGAATGTACCTTATAATTGTTCTCAACTACTGAGGAATGACCAAAATGATAATGTTGAGATGCTTTTAGACTGAGTGGTCACTGAGGTATGAATAAGAAAGTTTTGATTAAAAGGCTTAAGGAAATCTGAGAGATAGAAAATTTTAGATTTTGAGTGGAAAGCGAAGTTGAAGTATCTCCTTAGAAAGCAAGATTGAAGTGTCCCCAATGGTGAAGACTTTTGATGTTTTTGACATGAAGTTTTGGTTAAAAGGCCTAGTGATATTCGGGAGAGAGAAAATTTAGGTTTTTGAGTGACCCTCAAAAAGGTGGGGTTCGAGTATCTCCTATAGTGAAGATTTTTGAGACTTTTAAAAACATGAAATATTTAGTGAAAAATAGATATTTTAAAATTTAAACTGGTGATTCAAGTGAAAGATAAAATTGATTTTTGTTTGGCTTTGATCTAAGTCTCGTGGAACCCACTTCGTGAATCATGACTCCATAGGGAGTTGATCATACATATTTTAAGACATTCGAATGTCTCAAAGAGATGGTTCAAGAAAGTTAATTTAATTTTCCTAATTTCAAAACCAGAGGACAACATCACGCAATTGCCTTTTTTTAAAACTTATTCCAGGTTATTTGAAGGCTTCAAGGGATAACAAGGTACTTTTAAAAGGTAACTGGATAAGAATTCACATAAAAATATCCTAAAAATCATAGAAAAACACTTCCTAGTTGGAATTGATCTTTGAAGTTGAGTTTGCTTTGGCATTGGTAGCATGTGTAAGGGGAAGGGTGCAACAAACTTTAAAAATCACCCTAGACTCATTCCAAGTCATAAAAGAGCAAATAATACCTTTGGAAAGAAAATTTCATGAAATTTTTAGGGCAAATATTTTAAATTTTAGAAAAATCATCTGCTTGGCTGAAATGGCCCAAACAAAATGAAAGTTGCTAATCCCAAAAGCACAGATAGAAAAAGGTTCAAAAAATCATAACTTTCTTTTCTGAAATTATTTAAAGGCAAACGAGACATCTTTGGAAAGGTAATCCGATGCTCCTTAAGGGAAAAATACGAAGTTATTCTAAAAAAATGTCTTAAAGCTTGAAAATGATTTTTTGTGTTGTGACTATAGTGTTTTAAGGGAAAAAAAAGGGAGTTTTTTGCTTTTCTCTGGGTTTCTTAAAAATAAACTTGAGCCATGGACATTGAAATGTTCATGACAAAAAGAAATAAATGACATGGCTTCTCAAGCTCATTTATGCAATCTCGGAATAGTTGAGATAATGAAACAGCCCATTGACCATGTCACAAAAAAAGGTATCAAACTCAAGATCAAGGCATAGACACCTTTAAACCAGTAGAAAAGCTATCTTATTATGTTAACCATGAATACAAATATAAAAAGCTTGATTTATCCCCAAGATTGGAGGACCAATTTAGTGAAAACATTAAACCCATGTTATTCTCCTTTTAGTGGAGGTAACATGGATTTAACTTAGGGTGTTTTTAAAAATCAATTTTTTTCAACAAACAATTATCAAAGAAAAACATCAAGAAGACATTTTTAATATGTAAAGTATGTAAACATCGCATCTATGAAAAAACATGTGCTGGCATAACAAAAAGATAACATCTTTATCATATAAAATATACTAAATATGCATGAACAAATAAAGGGATGCTTGTGTCAACATAAAAGACAGTGTGAACATGTTGGAATATGTTTCCATGGCATGAAATAAATGGAGACAAATTTTTACAGCATCAAAGACAAAATTTTTATGTCATCAAGCTAACAAAAACATCATTAAGCTCAATAGAACACCAAAGCATCTTAAGATAACCATTCATCATTAGGTTTCATGCATGACTAATGGTGGAGAATGTCAAAAATCAATGGAATAATGGTTGTTCTAAGATGAGAAGAGAAAAATGTGATTTTAAGCATTCAAGCAATATCAAAGCATTATAAACACAAGATCTCATCAACACAATCATAAAGATGCATGCTTTTCTATAAAGGTCACGGTTTTCATGAGGATAGGTTTGCTAAGATGGTATAAGATATATGCATATGCAAAGAAATGAAGAGAAAAGTATAAAAAATATACCAATAAAGCTTGTAAAACTTTTTTTTTACCACTTAAAGTTATGATTTTTTTAGGCTCTTATGGTTTTTCTATGTTTTTGGTTTTTGACTCACTTTTACTTCCTTAACTTGCTATAGATAAGCAGGAAGGAATAGTAAAGATGAGCTTTGGAATGATACTATGGATGGAGAGGTGTTTGCTAATGAAAGAGAGTAGGAAATGAAGATTTTGGAGAGGTCTTGGAAAGCAGTTGGAAGAGCTACAAAAATGAAGGAATGTTTTTCGATTTTTGGTGGCTAAAAAGTGTTGAAAGAGTATGAAAGTGAGAGTATATGAAGTTTGTCTGTAATTTTCTTTTGGTAAACCAAAGTTGGCTTTTTCATAATAAAGTGTCTAGCCAAATATTTAAGAGCAAAAAATGAGGACATTTTTTAGTTTTAGCTGTGTACCACATGATAGCTTTGGGTACTATGCTCATTTGCCTTTGTTTTGGTTGGTTTTACAACCAAGGTGATAAGACAGGCTTAGCATGCACCCTAAAAATTCATTCTTGCCCCTAAACAAAATATGTATTGCATGATAATGTCCCTAATTGCTAGTTGGTTTAGGCCTTAAAAATCAATTAAGTCTAATCCTAAATCCAATAACAAGGCCTAGCATGAATTTGGATGATTTTTAGTGCAAAACACGTGGCTAAATCAGAACTTTGACCTAAGGATTTAAAAGCTGAAAAATGTCATCAACTAGGCAATTTTGCCTAGATGTATCGGTACATAGCTTATTGTACTGATACATTTGGGCAAAAATCTAGAATGTATATATACAATAAAGGTTTATTGATACATTTCCAGAATGTATCGACACAATTACTTATGTATAAATACATTTTGTCCAAAAATCGACTTTTAGCTAATACTAAGCCTTGTATCCATACATTTGATAGATTTATTGATACATTTAGCAGATGTATCAATACAACCCCTATTTGTATCGATACAACCTATGAAATTTTGAATTTTGATGATATGAAGGCCCTATATCGATACATAAAGTCTATGTATGAATGCATTCATGTAAAAATGTAAAATTTATACACCTTTAACTCTCTAAACCTCTTTGCCTAAGCCAAGAATGATAAAGAATAGAGCCATGCTTATCTGAATAACCTTGATGGCATCCCAAAGGATGACCTCTAATACCTTAGATGTTGCCCTAGACAAAATGAGGTGTCTACACATATTATTTAAAATAAGTAGATTTTTATTTTAAAAGTATAATTTATTTTCATATAATGTAAATAACGTTCACGAATTATAATAACCATTATAATAAAATTCAAAATAAATTTATTTATTTTTAATTATCATGGATACACTTCTCATAATCTTATATCATTTTTTATAATATACATATTATTTGAAATAAAAGTATATTTTATTTTAAAAGTATAATTTATTTATTTTCATATAATTTAAAATAAAGTACATAAAATAGGTCCTAAATAATGATATACATATTTTATCAAAATAATTTGTGCATTATGTTATAATGATAATTTATTGTGTAATTTAGATCAAATTATATAATTTCTTACTATTATACATGAAATTTTTAGAGTAAGTATGTTTTTTTATTAAAAATATATAATCTTTTAAGTCTTATGACGTGGTTATATAAAATAAGTTATTGATATGTATATTGCCTGCTTTATAGAATACAATTTACGGTATGCAAATAGAGTGAGATAATGATTTCAAGTGAACAATAATACTCGTTTAAGTAAAACAGCTCCTCAAATTTGAAAAATTATCAAATTATGCTTGAATCCAAAAAAAAATTAGGTTAGATAAATATTTTTTAAATTAAAAATTACAATGTCTGTATTTATTACTTATTTTCTAAATTTCAATGAAAATCTAGTTAAATTTGACTTGATTAAATAATTTGTATAAATTTGATATGATTTAATTTAAAATTGAAATAAAATGAACTTCAAGAACATGAGTGTCAAATCGAATAACCAAAACATAAAATGATCTAAACTCAAAATGATGTAATCCCAAGATAACTAAAACTTGAAACGACCTCAACAAAAAAATGACCCAAAAATTTGAAAACCCAAATTTCCCAACCTAAATTGATTGAGCTGAAACCAACCTAACTCTTTTAATTAACAAGTCTAAATGCTATACAACTACAACATTATGGGTTTAATGAACTTTTTGTCTTGAAATTCATCAAATTGGATAAACTTTCATCCATCCATTTTTCTTTTTTTTAGTTTTCTTTGTTCAAAATTTGTACATAATAAGTTGGCTATTGAGGCCATATTTGTTTTGTTTATTTGAGAGATTTAGAACTAATCTAGTCAAAAAGAAACAATAAGGAAAAAAATTACGAGGCATTTTCCAGAATCTTTCTTTAGGATAATGTTTTTAAATAATTTTTTTCCTTTATTTTTGTCATTTTATGTATTTCTATTTGGGTTGATCTTAAATGGCTAGGTTTTACAAAATAGTTACGAGTGGTAGACAGGTAACGATAGATCTAAAGGTTTATTCTTAGGTTGAAGAGTTGCAAGGGATGTTGAGATAGATGAGATGGTAGAGTAAAGGGCTTGGGTTGTAGTTGATGGTAAGGCTAATGCCCAGCCGAGCGGTGGTAGTAGGCTTGTGGGTGATATCACTAACCCAATCAACTACTAATGGTGATAACGATGATGCTGAGTTTGATGGAATGGGTTGATGATAATTTTCACTATAGCATTTCCTACTAAAAGTTGTACTCGATGCTTCGATCTCGTGGTTTACTGATCCCCAACTATCAATATGACTTCATCCTTTTTTAGTTAACTTGGATTCTCGACTGCACGTTTAATGATAAGAGGAATGTATGTTTATTCAAACACCACTTTAGAGGTGATTTCCAACTGCCTTGCACCCCTTTTTCAAAACATGCTTGAAGGTTATGGCATTATTTGCTTCCCAGTCGAAGGGCATAGCACAGCCTACTATGGTGGCTTTTTTCATAACTATTGTATAAGGCAAGTACCTTCCAAATACATCACAACGCAAAATTTATTACACCACACAGCAAATTTTGTACATGGTAAAGATGAAAGGCTCCTACACTTGCATGATTGCTTGCAAGAGCATGGTGGTGTTAAACATGCCTAACAACCATATTGAATAATCCAAATTCTTCGCTGTTGAGTTGAAGCTAAAGGATAAATGGTCATTCAAAGTAGAATAGTCCATTCCTTCTCTCCAGAGTAGGAAAAAGTTGCAACGAATGTGGATGAAAAGACATAGTACAACAATTATCTCCATAACTGTATCCACTAGGTAAAGGTGGGCAAAGACACCAACATTTTATAAGAATTTCCTTGGTGTCAAATCCCAACAAAGTGGCTCTTAGTTGACCAACCTTTAATTGCAACACCCAATTGAGCTACCTTTAGCTTCTTGCTAATACACAATTTTCACTAATCATTATTATTATTATTATTAGAATAAATATCCAAGAGAATTCCAAAAATGTAAAATGCAATAAGAATTACAAAATAAAGGTGAAAGCGGAAAAAATAAATTTGAAGAAGGAAATTTTATCTTTTCCTCTTTTCCCTGTGCTGTTATGCATCTTCCCCTAAGGGGATCGGCTCCCTAAGGTAAGAACCAACCTCATCAATATATATCATATATATAAATTATATAAATTAAAAATATTATTTAGAAATAATAAAAAATAAAAAATATTTTATATTAAATTTTAAATTATTAGTTAAAAAATAATAAAAATTGAAAATAATTTTATATATTATTATATAATACATATTATATATATTATATTTAGTATATAATTTATGTATAATTTATATATATTATATATAATATATATTATATAATAAATATATAATATTATAAATATAATATAATATAATAATATGTTATATATAATAAAAATAAAAAATATTTTATATTAAATCTTGAATTATTATATAAAATAAAAAAATTAAAAACTATATACTAAATCCTAAATTATTTTTGAAAAAATTAAAATAATATATATTATACGCAAATTATATAATATATATTATACTACTATATGTTACATAATAAAAATAAAAGAGATTTTATATTAAATTCTAAGTTACAATTTAAAAATAATAATAATTAAAAATATTTTACATTATAACTAAATGTATGACACCATAACTAAAAGAGCAACTTACCATAACTAAATGTATAACTCATCATAACTAAATGTACAACTCACTATAACAAAATATACGAATAACCATAACTAAAAGGACAACTCAACATAACTAAATGTACAACTTAGTATAACTAAATGTACGACTTATTGTAACTAAATGTATGAACAACCACAATCGAAAGAATGACTTATCATAACTAAGTGTACAACTCACCATAACTAAGTGTACAACCCACCAAAATTAAATATATGAATAACTATAACCAAAAGGACGACACATGATAACTAAATATACAACTCACCACAGTCAAATATATAACTCATCATAAGTAAATATATGAATAACCATAACTAAAAGGATAACTCACCATAACTAAATATACGACTCAGCATAACTAAATGTACAACTCACCGTAACTAAATGTGCAATAACTAATTGTACGACTTAGCATAGCTAAATGTACAACTTATTGTAACTAAATGTATGAATAACCATTACTAAAAGAACGATTCACCATAACTAAATATATGACTTACAATAACTAAATGTACAACTCACCATAACTAAATGTACAACCGACCAAAATTAAATGTATGAATAACTATAACTATAACTAAAAGGACAACTCACGATAATTAAATGTACGACTCACCATAATTGAATATACAACTCACCATAACTAAAGCACGTTCATCATAACTAAATGTACGACTCTCCATGACTAGATGTATGATTCACCATGACTAAATGTATGGATAAGTATAACTAAATGAACGAATGACTAACAAATGTATAAATGACTATAACTAAATATACAACTCACCAAGTATGTGCTATGTGCATTACAAAATATGTTTACGCATTGGATTCGTGTAGGGAATAATAAAAGTCCTTAGTAAGTATGCATGCCTTGATGTACATGTGAGGATATATGAATGTATGATTAACTTTAACTAAATATACAACTGATTACAACTAAATGTACAACTGGCTTCTAATTAATGTACAAGACCAAAAAACTAATCCTACGCTGCACTGTATATCCATGAAATAAGTGAAAATGTCCAAAAGCTATTATGTGCATTCATTGGACAAGATACATGAGAATCACGCAATGCACAAAATGAGTTATGCAATTAATGTACATTTCACTAGTATTGTGCACCAACTACATGGTATGCACATTACGAAATATGCTTATACATTTGATTCATGTAGGGAACAACAAAAGTCCTTAGTACTATGCATGCTTGATGTATATGTGAGGATATATGAATGTATGACTAACTTCAATTAAATGTACAACTGATTACAACTAAATATACAACTGTTGACAACTAAATGTACAACTGATTATAACTGAATATACAATTGGCTTATAATGAATGTACTGCACCATAAAACTGATCCTACGCTGCATCGTATACCCATAAAACAAGTGAAAATGTTCGAGAGCAATTGTGCACATTCGTTGGACAAGATACATGAGAATCATGCAATGCATGCACGCAACAAGTTATGCAATTAGTATACATTTCACTAGTAATGTACACCAACTACGTGGTATACGCATTACGAAATGCACTTACGCATTGAATTCGTGTAGGGAACAGCAAGAGTCCTTAGTAAGTACGCATGCCTTGATGTACATGTAAGGATATATGAATATACGACTGACTCTAACTAAATTTACAACTGATTACAACTAAATGTATAACTAATTATAACTACATGCACAACTGATTATAACTAAATGTATGATTAACTTCTAATAAATGTACAAGACCATAAAACCGCACATTTAGTTGTACTAAATCATATATTTAGTTATGGTGAGTCGTTCTTTTAGTTATAGTTATTCGTACATTTAGTTATAATGAGTTGTACATTTAGTTACGCTGAGTCGTACATTTAGTTATGCTGAGTTGTACATTTAGTTATGGTGAGTCTTACATTTAGCTATGGTGAGTTGTCCCTTAGTTAGTTATGGTTATTCGTATATTTAGTTATAGTGAGTTGTATATTTAGTTATGGTGAGTCATACATTTAGATATGGTGAATCGTACATTTAGTTATAATATAAACAATTATTAATTATTATTATTTTAAAATTGTAATTTAGAATTTAATATAAAATATCTTTTATTTTATTATATAATATATATTAATATATTATATATTATATAATTTGTGTATCATATATATTATTTTTAATTTTTTCAAAAATAATTTGGGATTTAATATATATTTTTTAATTTTTTATTTTTATATAATAATCTATGATTTAATATAAAATATTTTTTAATTTTTATTAGTTTTTTAACTAGTAATTCATAATTTAATGTAAAAAATTTTTTATTTTATTATATATAATATATGATTGTACTTCATTTATAATATTATATATGTATTATATAATATACATATTATATAGAATTTATATACTAAATATAATATATATTATATATTATTTTAATTTTTTAAAAATTAATTTAAAATTTAATATAATTTTTTTTTAATTTTTATTATTTTTAAATAGTAAGGGGGAGTCGATTCTCTTACAATAGATAATTTATTATATATATAGTATAAAAGGTGGGCAGTCGATTCCCTGACAAGGAACCAACTCCCTACCTAATATATATGTGTGAGGTGAGGGTCAATTCCTTCCCCCAACATATATATAATATTATATATAATATATTATATAATATATATTATTTATTATATAATAATATATAAAATTATTGTTAATTTTTATTATTTTTAACTAATAATTCAAAATTTAATATAAAATATTTTTATTTTTATTATTTTTAAATAAAATTTTTAATTTATATAATTTATATACATTATATATAATACATATTGATGGGGTCGGTTCCTACTTAAGGGAGCCAAATAGGAATCGACACCCTGAGGGAAGATGCGCAGCAACATAGGGAAGAAAGGAGAAGATAAAATAAAAGGTAAAAAGGTAATTATAATCTTTTTATTAATAATTTTAATAATTATTTTTTTTTTCTTTGCACTTTTTTTTTTGCTTTCACTTTTTTTAATAATTATTACTGCATTTCAGTTTTTTGGAATTCTCCTTAAATATCTAGTGAGCAAGTTTTTTCCTATTTTCGTATATATTATATTGATAATGAGCATAAATATTAGTTTAAAGTCTAAATAATTTAAATAACCAAATAAAAGTTAGATGCAATAACAAAATTTGAAGAGTTTTCATAACTTTCTTTATCAAGTATATTGTTATTTCAATTTTTGATACCTTATATGCCACATTCAATTCCCTAACAGAGTATCGCATATAAATGACATTGCATAGACTATAAATAAACAATGTGCCAAAATGGAATTCGTCAAAAAAATCTACTAACACTTTCCTAAGCAACCCCTCAATTCAAAGATATAAATAAATATATGAATAATGATTAATTAGATTAAGTTAGTTATTCGAATAGTTGAGCTAACAATTCTAACACACATAGGTGGATCACAAACATAATTATCTAAGTAAAGATTCATTTTTTGGATGCTTGGAAATTCAAATTTCAACCTTGTCAATAATTAACATGTACCCTAGATAAAGATCATAAGTTATGTTCCTTAAAGTATCTAAACCTTAATTCTATATGAATGTCAAAAGAAATAAAAACAAGGATCATAATTAAAAAATGTGGTCTATACGATGAAAAAGCAAGCTTTCTTCTAAAATGAAAAAAAAAAAAAGATCATAAAGAACAATATTAGGAAATGTTTATCTATTTTATGTGTTTCAATTAAAAAGTCTAACAAATAAAAGTAAAAAATAAAAATAAAAAAATGATAATCTTATTAACCAAGACTAAAAGAAACAAAAATTAATAATGATATAATACATGGATGATGGATTTCTTTCATCTGGACTTATCAATTCTAACTCGAACCTAGAAAAATTTGACCAAACCACTCGGTCTGAAATCCAACATAATCTAATTTGGCTAAAAAAAGTCAAAAACTCGAACTCATAAATGATCCAGGCCCAAAATGATTCGAATGTAAAATGAACCAAATCCATAATAGCTTAACCCTTAAATGGCCTAAACCAAAATAATCCAAATGAGTAATAAGCTGAACCCAAAATGACTTAAACAATTAAGCTAAAATGTCTTGGAAAAAAAGACCAAACCTTATAAAACCTGAGTGTTAAACCTAATTGACCGAAATTAATAACCCGAGTGTTGCATCAGATTGGCCCAAACCCAAAATAGCCCAAATCCAAAACAACCCTAACCCGATTAACCCAATTGACTAAACTCAAAATGACTTAAAACTAAAGTAACTCAAAATTGAAATTACTCTAACTCAAAAAATGACCCAAAAATTTAAATACCCAAAATGGTTTACCTCAAATTTCACCTTTTTTATTTTTTTAAGCTAAAGAAAACCAAAATAATAAAATTTAAAAAGCCAAAAAGAAAAGTTAAAAAAGATCATGTGACACGTGGATGCCTCATCCATCTGATTAACCCAATTGGCCTGAACCCGAAATATCCTGAATCCAGAATAACTTGGACCTTGTTAATCGAATGTTAAACCTAATTGACTCGAACCTGAAATGAATTGAAATTGAAATGACTTAAACTCATAATGACTTGAAACTAAAGTGACCTAAAACAAAAATGACCCAAACTCAAAAATGACCTAAAAGTTTAAAAACCTGAAATCATTCAACCTAAATTAACCTAATCCAAAATTGACCCGACCTAGCCAATTGAAGGTCTAGTAGAAAAGGGGGAAAAAAAAGAAAGGTAAAAGGATCTTACTTAAAAAAAAAAAAAAGAAGCAACTACCAGCCCACACGTGAATAGACTGATTGCTCTTTAAACCCTTGTATATTAGTATGCAGGATTCATTCATTTATTAACCAATAAAACCCGTATATGATAAAATGCTAAACTTTCAGTTTTAGCAATCAACAACCTCAAATATACAAATAGAAAAGAAAAAGTTTGTGAAACTAAACCAATTCTTTCCCTCCTTACTGCATTGATATATTGCTAATAAAACATTAGAGTGAATATAACAAAGCATTTTTAGGTGGATAGAAAAAATTCGTTCATACAAAGAACGCAAAATTGGCTATGCACGTGTTATATTATACATACTCACACAAGTCGAGATTTACCACTGCGCAGAAGTGCGGGCATTCACTTGTATCTTCCTATTATCGGCTCCAATGAAATTATTTGGTCGACTTGGTTTAAATCTCCTATTATCCATATTTAGCAAATTCCTACTGAGTTGGATTGAATCTGCCACATGTCGTCCACTAATAGGTCCAAAAACCAATGACTTAGGTCAAGAAAAACCCTTCATTGAGTAACTATTAAATTAAAATATCAATGGATTTAAAGCAATATAGGAAGTTTTTGTTTTCTTGTTTTTGAAGCAAAATAGCAGTTATATCTTTTTTCCAGGGTCTAAGCGTTATAGAAAGTGTTGGATGCTTTAAATTACATGTAGATAAAATATGATGCTACATATTAGCAGTAGCAGGCCTAGTTGAAGTTTTAGTAGGTCGACATGCATGGTTCCTTTTCCGTCCATGTTCTTCGTTGTGCTGCTGTGTTTGACAGCATATCCATAGCAGCAATCCTCCCTTTGTGATGCATCAGATGGTAGATCCTGTAAATAAATAAATAATGTCAAATACCAGTTAGATATATAATTTTTTAAGCAAACTAAACCAACCATTCAAAAATCTAAATCTGAATCATGTCTAATTAATAGCGCGACCTTATAATGCATAACCATCAAGTTGGAAAAGCTTACATGTTTGGGCATTGAAATCCGGAACCAATACAGAAGAAACGAGAACAACATTTCATAACAAGTTCTGCATTCAAAACATACAACTATAAATCACCATTTTAACAGCAATGATGATAGGTTGGTATGGGCCCTTATTAGCCAACCAGAAGAAAGAGGGGCGTGGGAGATAAAAGCTTCCAACAAAGCAATATATATTACCTGCAAACATGAGTTGCTGCAAGTATCCTCCCAGTGTGATCGAGCAGCATCCTTGTTCGGTCTACAAACAAGCAAAACTATAAGTGAGATTCAACAGTAAAACAAATACATAAAATTAAAGAAGATGAAATCTGACCTAATGCAATTCAAGCAAAGTCAACACAGCCATTATTTAGGAGGTCAATGGACCACAGCCATAAAATGGAATTCATAATAGCGATAATCATAACCACAGCTTAAAAATCTCAATTCAGTAAAAGGTAAATAGCAAGGCCATCCCTTATTCCTTATAAAATTGTGGAATAAATGAATAGAGATAAGAAAGATTAAATTACTAAAAGATAAAAACTAAGATGATATACCAATAGAACCTATTTTACTCAGACTTAATATCAGAATCAAACATGAGAATATTAAACACAGCTGCATTCAGTTTTTCCTAAGTCGCAACCCACATTCCCATGCCAACTTAGAAATGTTAAACATGATCAACATGGGAATTTAGGAACAAGGAGGAGTTCAAACAACATGCAAGACAATTAAATACCCAATTCTGGAGCAGAAAAAGTATGCTGAATTATCAACACAACAATTTCCCTATTGTTTAGCTTTCTAATCCACTCTAAAACAACTTCCTGCAAGGTTCTCCCTGTCTGTGAAATACACCTCCCTGTGATTTAAAAAGAAAAAAAGGAACATGAAATCAGAACATTACAAGTAATGCAGTATAATAGAATAACAATATGTTAAATAGACTACCATACATCTTGTTCATGTCTTTTCATTTCATGTGCCAAGAAATGAATCCTAGTGATAGTGTGTTACAGAAATCTGCACAACATGTTTATCAGTAAAAGTCATAAAATTCTGTATGTCAAAGCATAGCAACAAGAAATTGTACAGCAGTCTTGCAAACAGAGATAAAGCGAAACTTCTTGAGCAATAAAAGTTCAGCAATTAAAGTGGGGCATGCAAGAACAAAAAAAAATAATACTCAAGAACTAGAAGTCTGCTCAAGCATACCAGTTATTTGTGTGAAATGAAAAGCATTACAAACAGGGTTCCAAGAGACAGGGAGATTACAGAAAATGAGGAGCAATGATCTATTTCATATAACACGTTTTTCTAGATGGTATGGGGAACTGCAAAAACAAATTGGTCATTCAGATCAACAAAAGTGCTCATGCTGGAATACATGAAACCTTTTTATTTCCAAAGATTGTGAAATTTGGAACTGAGACGCAATAGCAAGCTAGGCTTGCTTGTAGCTTTAATGAAATGTGCATCATTGGTGATCCATAAATAAACACCACAAGATTAGAGAACAAAGACAACGGTGACACATTTGGGAACTTTGTCTACAACCAATAGACATGGAGGTCAGACCACATACGTTTTTAACTAGCAGCATATACCGGTCTAAATGTCTCGTGATTGCACACAGCAAAAAGCCACTTCTGGTCACCCTTTGGGCATGCCAATATGCACCACAAAATGTTCTATCACATCCTGAACCTGCAAGAGTGAATTTAAAATTCTCAAAAAAGGAGAGAGGTTTGATCTGGAACTACAAGGGACATTCCCATGAGGTTCCTGGCTAGGAATTCCAAATGCCAATCTATGCAAACAGGAGGGACCAAATTGAAAGTTTAATAAAAGTTTGAGTGATGGAATGGCATTTTAGGACAAGCACTCCTGGTTGTAGAACAAAGAAAAAGTTATCAATATAACAGAATTATAGGGAAAATGCGAGGTACACAAAATAAACTTGAGAGAAACAGAGGTACTTGGAGGGAAATAGAAAAAATAGGGAAAACCAGAAAGAATCATTAGAAAGAGAAATTTCAACATCCAAAACTGCAAATATTCATACTAAACCTTCTAGAAACTGAAATGACATACCTGTAAATAAGCCATTAAATCTAAAAAGGAAAATACCGTATATCACCCTTGAACTCTTATACTCAGAAAATAAGCAAGACTAAGGCTTCGTTTAAGAACCATGAAATAACTTCTGGAAGTTTATTTCTTCATTTTCCAATGTTTGGAATGCTGAAAATATAGCTGTCAGCAGAAAGAAGAAAAACAAAAGGCAAAAAACAGCAATGGTTTTTTTTTTTTTGTGGGGGGGTGGTGTGTAAAACAATTTTGAAATATATCAGAGTATTCACCCTTCACGTTCCCATAAGAACCCACCAGCCATCAAGATCCAAACTCAACCTCCCAACCACCTCCCTTGCCCATTGCCAGTGACAGCCTCCTTGTATCGCCCCTTCCTTCTTCTCTTTTCACTCTCTCTTTCTCTCAAGCCTCAACTCAGCACCTCCTTTTTCCCTTTCCTTTTCATCAATAATATCTAGCTCTCTTCTCTAACCAGTCCTTAACATCCCCAAAATAACCTTTGACTTCAGTTTTTTTTTGTTATATAAAATGCAATGACAAAAAACTACTGTATAAAATTTGTCTGAGTTCATTGAGGTCACTGTTTGTTTTTCCTTCTTTTATTATTTATGTGAATATTTGAGGCAATGGGATTTCATGATTTCTTGAATGTGGATGGTGGTTCTAAACGAGAATAATGAAATTTTGTTTTGTGATTATCCTGAACAAAAATAAAATATATATATAT
>JBBYHK010000013.1:5709718-5767630 GCA_038382065.1 Adansonia grandidieri
TATATAATTATATATATCGTGTAATTTGTTGGAAGTCAATTCCCTTATGAAGGGAGCCGATCCCCAACATATATAATATTAATGTTTTATTTTTTTATTATTTATAAATAATAATTTAAGATTTAATATATAGTTTTTTTTTTGCTATTTATAAATGATATTTCAAAATTTAATATAAAATATATTTTTATTATTTATTATTTTTAAATAGTAGCTTAGAATTTATATAATTATATATATCGTGTAATTTGTTGGAAGTCAATTCCCTTATGAAGGGAGCCGATCCCCAACATATATAATATTAATGTTTTATTTTTTTATTATTTATAAATAATAATTTAAGATTTAATATATAGTTTTTTTTTTGCTATTTATAAATGATATTTCAAAATTTAATATAAAATATATTTTTATTATTTATTATTTTTAAATAGTAGCTTAGAATTTAATAAAACATATTTTTAATATTTTATTATTTTTTAAAAACCATTTTTAATATATATAATTTTTTGACTTTTCCATGAATACAACACGAGCAAAACAATAGATAGAAGTTGGGTTAAATTATAATTATAATTTTTTTATTAATAATTTTAATAATTATTAATTCTTGGTTTAAAATAATTTTTTTTCTTTTACTTTTTATAAAAATTATCACTCCATGTTATTTTTTTTTAAATTATCCATGTTATTTATTTGAGTATATTAATAATTATTTTATTTTAATAATAAAAATTTAATTTTATAATAAAATATATATTTTTATTAGTAAAAATTTAAATTTTATAATTTATGAAATAATAAAATTATATCATAGTAATTAATAATATTAATTTAAATTATTTTAATAAAAAATAATTTAAAAGTTATAAAATAAACTCTTCCAAACAAGTGACCAACTGGAAAGGTTTAATACTACCTAACGTGGTGAGCGGGAAGCTCACCGAGTAAGCTCGCCCCAAAGAGTTTCCCCTAGAATTTTCTGACGAGGACGCTAAAAATAATAGACCTGTGATGTCAGAATGTGCGATTGAATCATCACTTTTTCACGAGACAAAAATAAATGAAGTACCTGCTGTACAGCATTAAAAAATTAAACTACGAAAAAAATAGTCATAATGAATAATAGGAACTCTAAACAACGGACTCGTCCGCATTCTACCCTGTTAATTCATGGTTAGCTGTCAACAAATCCTACATAATCCTTACCAGCCAAATCAGATTTGCTTGGACATGTATTTCATTGATTGGCTTGTGCTAATTAGGTGTAAACAATATGCATGCGTGCTTGAATTGCACCTCAACTCACAACCACAAAATGTCTCAGAACTTTGATTCGTCAATCTCCTTTCTTATAATAAAGGAATGCCCCATAAATAATGGCGAAACCCAACTACCATCTGATGCTTGGTCTTATTCTTAAAGATACCAAGAAGAAAAGCTCTTTTGTGCCCTCCAAATTTCCGCAAACAAAAAAAAAAATTCACATTATCAATAGATATCGGCAGAATGGGGACATTGTTTTTGGAGCAAAGCAGAGGTTATTAATGTGTAACGTTTAAATCTTTCCAGGATCTAACTGTTAAAAGTTCATTGCTTTTATGAACACAAAATTATGCTACGTATTAGCATCCCTCGTTGGACGACAGACATGGTTCCTTTTGCGTGCATGTTCCTCGTTATGGTGCTGTGTTCGACATGCATATCCATACCAGCAATCCTCCCTCTGTGATGCATCAGAGGGTAGAAGCTAAAATAATGTCAAATGAGCAGGGAAAGTAAAACAAAATCAATGCCAGTTGGATATTTTATAAGAACTAAACTAACCAACCAAAATCATGTCTAATTTACATATTCATCATATTATATGCATAACAAAGTGGGAAGAACTTACATGTTTGGGCATTGAAATCCGGAACCAATACAAAAGAAACGAGACCAATTTTTCATAGCAAGTGCTGCATTCAGAACAGACTACTATAAATTAAGCATGTCACGATTTTAACAGCACCAATTAAGGAAAACCAAGCAGGGATGTAGATTTAATATATATGACAAGAACACAAATGTTGAGCTTTTGCAGGAAACGTAAGGGTTCATTTGATACACTTGATCATTGAGAGAATGGGATAAAATCATCCTTATATACCATCATAGCATTCGCTTATGAGGATAGGATGACCAATAAAATGACTCAACCTCCTAAATATAAAATGATTCAAAATATAAAATGATTCAATCTGTTAAGAAAAAGGGAAAGGAATCTAAACTTATGGGATAGGATTGTAGGTAGCATTAACCTTTTTTGCTAGAATATAACAATTCCTTTGACCCATAAATAAAATGATTCAATCCGTTAAGACAAAGGGAAGTAATCTAAACTTATGGGATAGGATTGTAGGTAGCATCAACCTTATTTGCTAGAATATAACAATTCCTTTGACCCATAAGAAACAAAAAAAGAGATCTAAAGCATATCCTCATTAGTTGTGAAACAAGATATATTAGCATATTCTTAATCTTGCACCACATCCAACACATGGCAAATGATATCATCTAAACTCCCATCAACTTCCTTATCATATCATCTTCATTGTCCTCCAAACAAAATGCAATCAAAGATTCTTAGGTAATGTACAGGTGAATGGCATGCTTCAAACAGTTCCTATTTCACTATTAGTCAAGAATATAGGGGAACAAACGCCACCCACTTTTAACCTAAGGGCAATGCACTGGCCATTTGACCTATTTTGGCACATTATTCCCTTGTAAAGGATAAAAAAAAATTTTTAATATGGTGCATTGGCTAGAAGAAAAGATCATAAAGGAAAAAAGAATAGCGATTACGAACCACTGATAATTAAACATTGGAAGCAGGAAAATATCAGACCAATAGAAACCCTACAACAATTGGTTTAGGCTTCTTATCAAACAACCAAAAAACAAAAGAGAGAGAGAGAGAGAGAGAGACAGAGCACTGTGAGGTAAAAGCTTCAAACAAAACAAAAATCACCTGCAAACATGTGTTGCTGCAGTTATCCTCTCAGCGTGATTGAGTGGCATCCTTGTTCGGTCTACAAACAAGTAAAACTACCTTCAGAATCTATCCACCCACGACAAAATTAAAAATGTGAATTAACTTCGAAAATCTATCATGTAGCAAGTGATATTAAAAGAAAAATATTTTCACATGAAATTATAGAAATGAAAAAGGAAATCGAGGTCAATTGCTTTCGAGCAATGCATGATTGTCAGTACTGCATTGGCAGTGTTTTTACAGGCTGGTACATCAGAATCGAATGAAAAACTGTATATTATGAACTTAATTTTGTTTCAATATTTTACCACTACTACCAGTTTAGACATATCAGTCCGTTTCAGTAACTTTGAGGGAAAATGGTACTTCATACTGTATGCACTCAACAAAGGCAGACCTTTTATCCTTAGCAGCATGTGTCAGACATACCTAATTTAGATAACAAGCATTCTACAGAACCCAGAGTACTCAGAGAAAAGACCAACGCTTCATTCTTCTTCTAGGTCTTTCCATCTAGTAAAAGATATTTCTTTCCCTATTCATAGGCAATACACGATAGATACTTCAAACTTCAGTAGCGGCTATATAGCTATCAGCAAATTTCAAAGGTGAGAGGTCTTTTCAATAGAATGTAGAGTATCTAAGTTCGTTTTGAAGTCTCTAGTGAAATTAGAAAAGAAGTAGAGAACCAAAGAGGGCCAGAGAGACAGGTGGTGTAAGGGTAGCTTTAGGGAAAATACTACAGCATTATATTTTGGTGTAATTTTTGGTATGCGTGCAACATGGCATGTATTCATATCTACTAGGCAGCCAAGTGGATGTAGCAAGAAATCTAAAAGCATTCTGTTAATTAACTCACCCATTATGGAAATATTTTCTTTTCACTTTCGCTTTTATTATGAAACGATAGGTTGTTATTATTCAAATTTTCATATGGTTATCCATGAATAAGTGCTGTATATAAACATGCTGTTGAATCATATACTTTCAATTAATAATAAATCTGCAGCGATAATCGAAATGAATAAATCATACCATTTTAATAGATCTCAAAACGCTTACCAAAAAGTTACAACAGACAACTTCGGTGATATTTGCAGTACAGGCAAGTGTTCTCTATTAAAACATCCACAATGATAAAATGAACAAAAACACATTTCATGCACAAATGCAAGAAGCTTAGATGCAGCATTAAAAGAGAGAGAGAGAGAGAGAGAGAGAGAGAGAGAGAACAAATAAACTCTAAATTATGACACGGAACCACTAAAGGCACCAAAATGGAAAGTCCTGCTATTGTTCCCCATAATGTTGAGCTGTTGCACAAGGAATCTTTAGACAACAAGAAACCTGACTTAAAGGAATCCAAGCAGAGTTCAAGAAAGCCATTATTTAGTATGTCACTATGCCACAGTTATAAAACAATATCCATCATATCAGTAACCAAAGCTAAAAAAAAAAAATTATTTTGGTACAGGTAACTTACCCTTATTCCTAACAAAATTTGTGGAATAAAGAAAAACCACATAAGAGATATTAACTTACAAAAAGGTAAAAATTAAGATGATGTACCAATGCATTCTATGTTACTAGGACTTTGCTGTCAGAATCAAACATGGGCAAACACAGCTGCATTCAATTTTTCCTAAGTCACAACCAACATTCCTATGCCAACTTTGAAATGTCAAATTTGATAAATATGAGGTTTAGAGGCAAAGAAGCATTGAAACATCAAGCAAGACAATTAAATACCCAATTCTGGAATAGAAAAAAAAAAAAAAGTGTTAGAACATCAACATACCTATTTGCCTATTGTTTAGCTTTCTAATCCATTCTGCAACAACTTCCTGCAAGATTCTTCCTGTCTGTCTAATACACCTCTCTGTGATCTATGGGGAAAAAAAGTACACCAAATCAAAACTTTACTAGTAATGCAGTATAATAGAATAACAATATGGTAAAGAGACTACCATACATCTTGTTCATGTCTATTCATTTCATGTGCCGAGAAAGGAATCCTAGTTATAGTGTGCTCAGAAATCTGCACAGCATATTTATGGGTAAATTGTAAATTGCAAAATTTGGTATGTCAAAAACCAAAAATAAAATGTTAGCAAAATGAAATTGTTCAGTAGTCGCAAACAGAGATAAAGAGAAACTTTTCAAGCAATAAAAATTCAGCAATTATAATAGGCATATAAGAAACTAAAACCAAAAATAAAATGTTAGCAAAATGAAATTGTTCAGTAGTCGCAAACAGAGATAAAGAGAAACTTTTCAAGCAATAAAAATTCAGCAATTATAATAGGCATATAAGAAACTAAAAACAAAAACTAATACTCAAGCAAAAGTGTTCTCAAGAATATCATTTATTTGTATGGAAAGAAAACATAATAACAGAGAGAGAGAGGCTACAGGAAACGAGGAGCCATGGTCAATTTCATATAACTACTTTTTTAAATGCGGAAGGGGTACTGTTACAATAAATTGCTCATTCAGATTGGAAAAAGATGCTTGTACTGGAATACACGAAACATCTTTTTATTTAAAAAAAAAAATGCCAAATTAGAAGTAAGACAGAACAGCAAGGTAGGCGTGCTTGCAACAAAAGCCATGTTTAATGACATGGGCAACATCAGTCATCAGTAAATAAACACCACATGCTAAAAGAAAAAAAAGTAAAACAGGGACACGTTGGAAAACTTTTCCACAATCAATAGACATGGAGGTAGATCAATGTGGTTTTAACTAGCAGCATATACCCGTCTAAAAGTCTCATGATTGCAGACAGGATAAAAGTCACTTGTGGTAACCCTTTGAGCATGCCAATATGCACCGCAAAATGTTCTATCACATCCCAAACCTGCAAGAGAGAAAATTGAAAATATTAAAAATTGTAAAAGGTTTGAGCTGAAACTTCATTCCCATGAGGCTCTGACCAGGAATTCCATATGTCAATGCATGCATACTCCACCACTCAATCAGATAGTTCGTCAGTATAATAGGTTTGGGGCAGTATGTTTAATTTAGAAATTTCTAATAAGCTTTCTTGAGAAACTCAGGTAAATTTGACCGAGTTACAATGGATAGATAGTTGATTTTATTGGAGTTGGAATTTAACAAAGAAATAGTTGGAGTGAGACCAAGAGAAAAAACATACCTTCATGATAAAAGAAACATAGTACAGGAAAAATAAATAAAAGGAAAAGAAAAAATAATTCCTTTTGTTAATAAATTATAATGCATTATGCCATGTCATCTACTCTACTAGCTCAAAGGTAATAGCGTTATCGATTTCCCTTTCTTGAAATCTTTTTTGAGCTTGGATACAATTTTCACAAATCAAAATTCAAGGACAATTTCAACATTTGATAGCAGTATAGGGACTAAATTGAAATTTTAATAAAATAATTAAGCAGTAAGTTAAACAAGGAACTATATGCAAGTACCATGCCAGTACCTACTAAGAGGACAGGAAGGGGGATAATGCAAGCAACCATCCCCGATGTAGAACAAGTGGGGAAACAGATATAGATAGAACATAAATTAGATGGTAAACTGAGACAAAATAAACTTGAGGGAAACAGAGGAAATTGGCAGGGAATAGAAGAATCGAGGGAAAACCAGAAATAATTATTAGAGGAAGACAAATTCAACACTTAAGAGTTGCAAATATTCAAAATCCTAACCTACTAGAAACTGAAATAACATAGGTATTTATAGAGCCCCAATCCCAAAAAAATGCCAAATATCAACCCCAAACCCTGATGCTTTTATAATAAGCAAAACTAATGCTTCGTTTGATAACCAAGAAAATAACTTCTGGAAGTTCATTTCTTCATTTTTCAATGGTTGGATGGCTGAAAATATTGTAGTCAACAAAAAAGGGGAAAAAAATGGAAATTGTCTTGCTTTCTTTGGGCATAAGACAATTTTCAAAACATGTCGAAGCATTCACCCGTCACTTTCGCCATAAAAACCTACAAGCTAAGACCCAAACTCAGCAACAGGGCAACCACTGCCTTCCTTCCCCATTGCCAGTGAAATCTCTCTTCTGATTTCAGTTTTTATCTATACACACACACAATCACATAAACTACCAAATATAAAATTTGCCTTCGAGTTCACTGAGGCTGCTATTTGTTTTTCCTTCTTTTATGTATAAGTGAATTTGGAGTAATAATTTCTTGACTGTGGCCTGTGATTCTAAATGAGAATGATAAAATTCTGTTTCGCGATTTCGTTGAACGAAAAATAAAAAGATCTAAGTACATGAGAGGTCCTTGTACTATAGCATCTAGAGCAAATTAGTCCATTTATTAAAAACTTGTGTAATTTAGTCCTTATACTTTCAGAATTGAAGAAAAAGGTGAAATCAGTAATTAGAATTAAATGAAACGTGAAGAAAACTGACATGATATTTAACTTCTATTAAAATAATGTGTACGGTTAATATTGACCTGGCACTAATAAAATATATTAATTTTAGCTAACATGAACAGAATAAAATATATTATTCTTTGATTTGGGGATGGGTTTCATGTCATCTTAAAATAATATATTTTATTGGTGCCACATCAGCATTTTAACAGATTTTGGCCCCACGTCAGCTTTTTTCACGGTTCAAGTTACCCCAACTACTTATTTGATCTTTTCACTTCATTTTTAAAAGTCTACGGACTAAATTACTCATTTTTTTAGTATAGGACCTATTTCCACTAGATGATATGGTACAAGGACCTCCCAAGTACTTCAATCAAAATAAAAATAACAATATATTTCGAGGAAGATTTTTCTGTTAATATTTTTTTGAAAGAAATTGAGAAATTTTGTTGTATTTTTAAGTATGTATAATAGGTAAATCTTGAAAAAATATTTTTAGCGCAAGTACCATAAATTTTTTTTTTGCAGTGATGACCAAACATTAAAAAAAAAAAAGAATCTTTTTTTCAGGAAGTTACTTTTAACAGAAAATATCTATCAGGAAGTAAACTACTTGTTACCAAACAGGTCATACAAAACAACGCCTTAATCTTATAAAGATGACAATTGAAGTCATAAAACATACAAGAATTATCATTCTCCATCACTCTCACACACCAATACTTACAGTGTTGTGGTACATTCATATCAGCTCTAGAAGGCATCATTCCACCACAAGCTTGACATTGTAAATGGATGGTACGCTGGTTGCATTGAAATCCACCAATTTCAGAGCCTGACATTTGTAATTGAACTAGTTGTATTAAACAAGGAAATGTCATTAACTAGAAACGTGAAGCACAAATTAGGTAGAAAATACTTATGAAGGCCTAAGTATGTCAGAAAAATATGGAACACTAATTAAAGGAGGAAAGAAAAGGGAGCTGTTGACGTTATCTTTTGCTTTAAGTATTCACATCTAATGACGCAACAGAAAAATGGAACCATTAAAGAGAGAAAGGGGGAAAAAAAAAAAAGGTATATAGAAAAGAAAAATAAATAAATAAGTCACGAATTGAAAAACTTATCTCACCACATTGAGGGCATTGAGGTCCTCCATCATCACTTTCCTGACTATTGTATTCTTCATCAACAAGTACCTCATCCTGAGCAGCCCGAGCCCTTTTCCTTTGAATACCTCTTCCAGACCTAATGACCTAGCATATATCACAGGTACAAAGAATAAGAGAAAATAGGAGAATAAAAAAGGGGGAAACATCACAAACGGGTTACAGCCAAATAATTATGCAGGTTTTACAAACAGGTTACAGCCAAATAATTTTGCAGGTTTGCCAAAGAACCCAAGATATCGTGCAAATAAAAAGAACAATAAATACGTATCTTGTTTCTTAGGCTGAATGCTATAAGAAGCAATTAATTCTAAAAAGAAGACCTCAACACTGAAAAAATAAAATCAGAGAATTATTAATATATTTAGCAACACTGATACACTGCGATGCTTGTAGCACTTTGAATTATTATCTGAGAATAGTCTTTAAGGCATTGCTAACTGCTTTCCCAACTAAAATGAGGAACAGGTTGGGTGGTGTGTGGGTACAAACTAATCACTAGCTTACCAACATGAACATCATCTAACCTGAATAGGTTCCCATCTTAGTTCTAATTTCAGCTGAAAGAACTCCTAGAATCAAAAGGTCAATTATATAAGGCTTGCATAATTCATCTAAACTTGGAAAAGTTTCACTTTTGTTAGTACACAACATCACAAAACAAAAGCTACCTTACAAGGATTGGAATGTTAGCAATACGTTAAGACATACAACCAATATTATATGCATGTGACTTACAGAATGTCATATTTGACTAATCCTAGAGCCTTACTACTTGAGGACATCTATCATGGTAAAGAGCTCTCATTGACATCATCATCATCAAAATAAACAGCAAACATACAAATTACAAATGACAGACAATGAAATGGAGTGCAACCACCCACAAGATTCGATCTAATCATCGCATAAGAGTCTATAAGTGCAAGTTCTTCATTTGAACGTCTTAGAGAAGGATCTGCTTGCAAGATATCCTGTACAGAGCAACCAAGCAGTTGATTAGAAAAAAATAAGACAATAACAATAATATCACAACTGACTCCAGGAGAATAACACAAGTTTTAAACCATTAAAGTACTAGTAAACCAAAAAAAATGCATCATGTCTAAACGACAGCAATGAACTATAAAATAGGTCCAAACAACATATATCCATGAGTAGCTCTCAAAAGCACTAAGCTGGTAACACAAAAGCGAATAGTCGATAAAAATTATCCTGCTATATTTAGAGATGGCAAATGTGCAGGTTTCAGTGAGTTTTGACAAGGTTATCTTCCAGTTCAGATAGTTTTAGATTTAGGTCAGCTCAAGTTCGAATCTTTCCCAATTTCAGTTCATTTCAGGTACAGCTCTTAGCTCAAGTCATCCTTGTTCGGGCAAGTTTTGGGTCATTTTGGACTTCATATAGCCACTTTTACAAAATAAGATCAATGGTTTCTCTTGATTCAAAATAAAGGTCAAGCGATATCTTAGATTACTTAATAATAATTTCATATAAAAAAATGGAAAAGAAAGGTTGATAAATGATCCTGTAAACAAAAAAATAAAAAGTAATACTCCTTCCATATAATTGCATCCCGCAAAAGATGAATATCCATATTTTAAATGAAAGAGCTTTATGTACATGGCATTTAAATTTGTCAATCAGTTTTCAATTTGAACATGGAAATCTAATCTTCCTATGGCAATTTATTTTTTTGTTTGGATACACAAACAGAAAAATTCTAAATTTACAACTAACCCTTTTTTTAGGCGTATACAATGTAGTCATTTCGATTTTAAAAACCCCATTGTATTTAAAAAAAAGAAAATCGTGATATTCAAACTAATTGAAAATTAAGCTTCTGTTGACAATACAAGAATGGCCATTTGTAACAAATTATTTTCTGTAGAAAACACTTTAGAAAAGAAAGAATTTTCTATTGTTTGGTAAACTCACTTACAATCAACAATCAACAATAGCTTTTAATTTGGAGTCCAAAATAGCTTTTTCATGCCATTAAAGAATAGCTCATTCCAAAATAAATAGCTACTCCAAGTCGTTACACCTTGAATAAACCTATCTCATTAGGAAAATTGCACCGATGTTCCATAACTAGGTCTGCAAATGAGCCAGGCCAAAGTGCTACAATGCTCAATGCTCGAGCTCAACTCCAAATTTATGACTCAAAACTTGGCTTGAACTCGATCGAACTCTATTTTTTCTGGCTCATGCTCGACTCAAGAAAGAAAATGAGTTACTCAAGCTCAATTTGGGTTAGAACTAGTTGAAATTGGAAGGAATGTGAATTTTCAAGGAGGATTTTCATATGTTAATACTTATTGCCATCACTGAACCTTTACAACCAAATCTAGAGAGTAAGAAATATTTAGGGTGAGCTACGCTAGTAGTCACTCAACTATTGACGCATTTTCGTTTTGGTCACCGGAACATTCAAAATTTTCAAAAAGGCCACCAACGTTATGAAATTATTTTATTTTGGTCACCCAACTGTTAAAGACTAATGAAAAAATGACATGGTGATGCCACATCATCGTCAGAAGCCATGTGGCATCACCACATCATTTGACATGCCACGTGGCATTATGAATTTTGAAGGAAAAAATATTTTTTAAAAGAATTTAAAAAAATAAATTACATTTTTGATCATTTATTGTTTTGGAAATTTCTATTTTGGTCACTCAATTTTGAAAATTTCACAAGTTGGTTACTCATAATAAATTTATTTTACTTTTGATCACTTTTTTTTAAATGAATTTGTTATATTTATTTTTAATTAAAAATTAAAAAAATTAAAACTTACATTAAATTTCTTTATTTTCATACTTTTACTTTTATATTAATAACAGGGATTCAAATAGCAGTAAGATAACGAAATGGAGGCCACTATTTTGCAATTGCACTGCCTGTTGCCACCGCTATTGAAGAAAAAATTGTTGTAAATTTAAAACACAACAATAGTGGCGAATAACGATCACAAAACTTAGTGTAACGGTAAATAATACTACTGCTATTCCCTTTTCAAAGTAGTTTTATTATTAAAAAAAAAAGGAAAACCCATTTTTTAACCTAAAAATTACAACATCATTCAAACACATAAAACCACAAAACGAAAAAGAGAGATTTTTCAATGGGTTTTGAGGCTCACAAAACAATGAGGAGGAAGGCTAAAGGAAAGGAAGAAAAGTTTTAGAAGAGAAATTGATTGAAATGGCAAAGAGGGAGCTTTTTAGGATAAGTTGTGGGCTAACTTGTTAGATCTAAGAAAAAACAAGCATTTTTTTAGAAATCTAATATGGTTGAAGTGCTCAAGAGGCAAAAAAGAAGAATTAGGGTAAAAAGGATGTCGATAAGCGGTAGCAGGTAGCTATTGACAACAAAGGATGGCAGAAGACATAGTCAGCCAGTGACGGAAACTAGGTGTTTGATTGATGATTAAGAAGAGAGTTTAGACTTAGAGAGAGATCGATGGAATAAACAACGAAGAAGCATTTCAAAGTTTTTACTTTTATTATATTACATCCAGAGAAATGTAGCTTAATAGAATAGGAAAATGGAAAAAAGAATAGGGTAAACTACACCAGTAGTCACCCAACTTTTATTATATTACATCAAAAGTAAAATAAATTTACTGTGAGTGACCAACTTGTGAAATTTTCAAAATTGATTGACCAAAATAGAAATCCCAAAAAGATATATGATCAAAAGTATAATTTATTTTTTAAATTTTAAAAAAATCTAAAAATTCATAAAGCCACGTGGACAATGCCACATGGCATGTAAGATGATGTGGCGATGCCATGTGGCTTCTAACAATGACGTGGCATCGCCACGTCATTTTGCCATTAGTCTTTAACAATTGGTGACCAAAATAAAATAATTTCATAACGTTAGTGGCCATTTTGAAAACTTTGAAAGTTCAGTAACCAAAACGAAGGCGCGCCAATAGTTGAATGATTATTGGTGTAGTTTACCCAAATATTTATTTGTGTTTTATTAAGCTGCCAAGGGAAGGAATGTTTGTGATTTAACTTTCACAAAATATGCCCATGTAAGTTGATGACAAGAAGCCACCCCTAACTTGAAAATAAATCACTTTTTTCGAATGCAAGTAAGAACACCAGCAAGGCCCCCAAACTCAAAGACTGGTGACTATTTCGACCTTGCAGAGGAAGCAAATGAAACATTTAGAGAAGATGAAAGCCCAAAATCGAGATTGGGTAGTGTGATATCATCTAGAAGCCAAAAAGGTTTTAGAAAGATGTAGAGATCTGATGAGATTTTGTAAGTTGAGAGTGATGGGATGAAAAGGTAAGATTTGTTAAGAGTTGAACTTAAGACATTGAAGGTGAAAGGGAAATATGGTCGCAGATGAGTAAAAGAAAAAAAATTAAGGTTGTTTCTTATTTAAAAATATGAAGTATAAATTTGTCAATTAATAATTATAAACAAAATATGCATATTAAAAATATTATAAATATATTAAAATGGAAAAACCCAATTAGAATCGTAAGCCACGTAAGTCGAATGCTAGGATACTTGAAATTGGCTCACTCTGAACTCAAACTTGACTCAAGAGTGACCAAGCTGATATTTCAAGTTTTTTCCAAGCCAAGCTTGAGTAGCTCACAAGCACATCAACTTATTTACAATCCTATCCATAACCTTTTAACCACTAGCATATAAATTGATTCAATGCACAACCTTGTTAAAATAAAGATATTTTAGAAATGTAAACCTTTCATCTATTTGGTCTGTCAAAACCACAAAATTTACATCTAAGCACGACACATGTTACACTTCTTTTTATAGGCATTATTTCTTTCCTTTGTTCTTCGTGCTCTTTCCTTCCCATGCTCCCTACCCCACTAGCAAGAAAAAGACCGTTTTGACAGAATAAATCAAGATCCACTTGGATTTGCACCAATTGATTTGCACTACACCCACATATGGCCTAACAGGTGCCAAATAAGTCACATCATAATTGGCCCTTGCCTACACTAATCAATGTATTGGGACAAATTATGGCATTAATAGGCATAATTCAACAAGATTAGGGCCTAAGTTACCCCTAGTTTTGCACCAATTATTGCACTACACTCAGATTCAAGCACATATTGTTAGCTTCCACACTATATAGAGCCATATTAATATTTCTCACAAGGGCAAATTCTAGTCCAGGGAGCCAAATCGGGGCTAGTCAAGCCAAACCTAGCCCTACCAAGTTAGATTCCCCTTGTCCCAACTCCCCCCTCCCCCGGCACCTCATATCTCCCAAACTAACCATACCAATGCAAAGAAAAAAAGACAAAGTGAAAAAATTTAAAAAGAGAGAGTGTAATGGGTTTTTTTGAATAAATAAGGAAATATTACAAACTAGTAAAACAGAATGTAATAAAGAGATGGCAAAGAGGAATATTGGTGCAATCACTAGAAGACAAATACGGTGGCAGGCGGTAATAATGAAGGTGATAAGTGGTTGAAGATGGTGAAGGTTACGATGGTTATAAGATTTCAGAGAAAAAGAGTTGTAGAGAATTCTAAAGTACCTATGCCAAGATACTTGTACAGAGTACCTATCTGTCCCTAAAGTACCTGTTCCAAAATATCTATGCTAAGATATCTTTATCATATGTTATTGACCGAAAATTGACATCTACGGAAAGAGAGAATAAAAAGAGAATTTACGTAATTTCTATCTTTAATTTTTCATTTTAAAAAAATTATTTTTCACTGTTTTTGTCCTAGATAGCACAAACTTATTCGACTTGCTTGTCATTCATCAAACTTAAGGGTCAAATTGATAGAAAGACCAGAACAATTTAACGGCTAAGGATTCAATCAGAAAAATGTACTGGTTAGGGACCAAAACACAACCAACTTAGAAGGTTAGGACAACTCATGATACTTATTCCTATTTCACCCACCCAAGCGTGTTCTTGAAGGGAAACCAAGACATTTTCTGCTTGATGTTGCAGTTTTTCCAGTTTAAAAGAAAACTGAACCATTGACATTTAATCAAGTGACTTATCAAAAGCAATCTACAATTTCTTGATTTAATTTTGTCCCATTTCAGTGTGACTAGTTGCCAACAAAACGAAAATAATATATCCAAAAAAGTAGCCAAACATATCAAGTTACACGTGATTTTCACGCTATTAACTCCTAGCATTACCTATAATATATTTTGCCAACGTAAATTTACGAACATGATAAATGTTGAAACACCACGTCATTGCTTCAATTATCAATTGTCAGCATGTTGTGATTTTCGTTATTGGGTTCTATCTAATAGAGGACGATTCGAACCATAAAACCCAAATAACTCAAAATTAGAGGTAATTAAATAAGTTACCTCCTCAATATTGCGCAGAAAATGGTTTCTTCCAGCACACTGTACAACAGCTCTACACTGGGGGCAGAGCACACCTGAATGTTTCTTCTGTGACCTCTTTAACCACTCTGAAAAGCATCCATTGCTTAAAGCAATAGAAGGAAGCTAAAATTAAAATCAATTAAGGCAACATATTTACTAAATAAGCAAGAAGTAAATTACAAACCAGAAGTTATGAAGGCAAGGAGCAATAGTGATAACATCATGCCATATATTTAAGCAGATGCTGCACTTTGTATGCTCAACATCTATAGAGATCTGTGAAACACCAAACAAAAAAACCTTTATGTCATAAGCATACCTAAAAATGCAATAGTCCATATGAAAGAAAATATTACATGATTAATCTTAGTTTACCTTCAATTGCTTTTTGCAGGTTTCTACACCTGGCATCAGTTTAAATGTATAGGTCAAATATCCTGGAGCAACAAGAGGAAAAAAAATGACATAGTCCAACCAAAACATGTTACATCATTTAAAGTACAACTACTACTACTATTATCTAACATGATTTCCAGAATTTCTTTGACATGTTGCATCATTTAAAATACTACTACTATTATCTAACATGATTTCAAGAATTTCTTTGACCAGCAGATAACTTCATTAAATTACAAAACTAGTCATCAAAGTCGACCTACCATAAATTCATTGCATAAGCGCCTATGTTAATGCAACCATTCCCTATACTACTAGGAAACTTGCCTAGAGGAAGTAGCTTCTAACTTGCTGGCAGATATAAGTCATATGCTCATACTGCAAAGGTTGGAACAATATCCCCACAAGTTTTGAAATTCATTATGCAAAAGGATGTAAGTGTCAATAATTGAAGACTTTGTTATGAAACAGATAGCAAAATATTCCAAACAATAACAATAAATTAAGTTTTGCAATTCCAAAGATGAGTCGTTTCGAACCAAGAAGTGGTAAAAATCGATGCACGTTGGCTCATGGACAAATTGAATCATATGTTTGCCTTTAATAGCAAAAAATTGACTGTTGTTAGTTTTAGTTGAACCCAGGAAAGAAGCATATGTATAAAACAAGGATATTGCTTAAGAGGAGGAAAAAGAAAAAGAATAAGGTATTGAGAAAATCAACAAAGAAATAGTCTATCAAGGCCATAACATCCTTCAACCATAACTCCAAAGCCTCTAATACAATTTCATCGATGGAGGGTATACCACCAGTTATCTAAAAGCCAATTATCCAAATACGACCATGATTTTCCAGTTCCAAAAGGTCCCTGATGCAGCATATATAAAGAACGTAAAACTTCTGCATACACATTTTTTTAACACTTATCTTGTGCTAATGCTTTTGTCATCCGTATTTTGGTAAGTACCATTCGCCAAAGTGTACTAGGGTAATGGCAAATAAAGTTTAAATCGCTCAAAAGCAGCAACTACATGGACTATGATAGAAATCCAAATTCAGTGAATAGAATATTTTGTATCAATTAAGAAGTAAAGAGTTTATATTAGTAATAATTTATATTTATTGAAAAGTGTGGCATGTAAATAAATGGTAAACTCAGAAAAGTCATAGCATATTATTCACAATGGCATACCCCTCTCTTATAACTTTTCCAACTTTTTAAAACCAACACTTCACATTTTGTGAGGAGGGAAAAGCCTTTAAGTCATGAGAACAATAGCTGCCTCCCTCCCTTTCCACAGGATTTTTTTAAAATAATATGATGATATCATCAGGTCCTTATGTTTAATATACACAAAACCATAAACTCCTAATATTAAAAAAACATAAATCAGAAAACAATTTTAGCACTTCACAGTCCAACCACTGATTTATTAGCAATTTAATCAACAAGATACAGTTTGCATAAATTACTATCAACAGTAAAA
Organism: Adansonia grandidieri; assembly: GCA_038382065.1. Lineage (NCBI taxonomy): Eukaryota > Viridiplantae > Streptophyta > Magnoliopsida > Malvales > Malvaceae > Adansonia > Adansonia grandidieri. The sequence continues at coordinate 5,726,564 of JBBYHK010000013.1, forward strand.
AAAAGTTAAAAAAAAAAAGAGTTGATGACTGATCTATATAAATAAGTCAGAAGGTAGAATTTCAACAGTAATAAAAATTCAGTTATGAAAACATAACCATCAAATCAAACTAAAGCTGACCTTCTCTATCAGGACCCAAAACTATTTCAGTTCCACATTTGATTTCAACAACATCTTCTCTTTGGACAACAGCATCATCAACAAGCATATCATTTGAACTGCAGCAGCTCAATACATATGGAGAAAAGAGAAATAGGTAAAACAAATGTTTTTTTTAAATACCTGCATTGCATAGTAATTGGAGGAATAGAACACAAAATTTGCAATGGTTAAATCGATCACTATTATCATGAATAATAAGTAAATCACCACTCAACTAAATTTTTCATCTACATTCCTTTCTATCGAGCATTTACTTTCCAAAAAAAATTCAATATTTTCTTTGTAAGTACAATCAAGTTTAAAAGTGGGATTTGATTGAGATTTGAGAATAAAAATAGTAACTTCATATGACATAATTCCAGTAGGACACATCACAATAGGTAATATGGATGCTAAATGAGAATATTTAAAAGGGATCCACCAATTGATTAGAATACCAATTAAAAGACTTCTTATGCATTGTTTAGGATTAATTTAAGGAATCAAGAACAGAAATTTTACATTTACTGCAAATTCCTATACATTTAAAGTTCCAAGTAGGGACATGGTTGCTTTAGTAAGACCATACTTCATGTTTTATTGAACATTGAAGGCTTCAAAATTAGAAGATGTGGTATCAGTGCCATAACTTTAAATATTGTGTCCTACAAATTACATTATATTTTACGTATATCTTCCCTAAATAAATGCTTCCCATAACACTCTAACCAACCCAATAATTGATGTTGTAAATAAGACATTGTAAGTCAATTACAATGTAAAACAAAGTTGGCAACACGTTTTTGTGTTGAAGTACCCTCAATTCATAGCATATTCTTTTGAGAAGTTCCACATTTCCATAAAAAAGATTCAGCAAGTTACATATCCAATTAATATGGAAATACCCAAACCAAGCCTAAGAAATTTTTTAGTTTAGGATGCAAAAATACAAGTCTACAAACAGTCTTGTTCAGCAGAAGTATCATCCTTAAGAAAGGACTTTTTTGGCAGAAACAGAGCTACAATTTTCTAAATTATGTATTTGGTCAACCTAAATTCATAACATTTCTTAAAAATAAAAGGCAAGAACTCCCTTCTGATTATTAGAACAATAATAAAGCAGCCAAAGACAGTGCAGGACTTCCAGAAAGACAGAAATTTGTTTCCTTCTTGCTGTACAAACCAAATTGCCACCGAAGACTAACCTGGGTTCTCGTGGTAATCTACAAAAATCTACAAGGTCCAATTCGTATATAAATCAATCAAATATTCAAAGAATAAGTACCAGCATACCATGTTCCTTAGACTTGGATGTGAATGCTGGTCATGCATAGGAGTCTTAAGAGAGATACATGCAATTTTTCTAAAGATTTTCCTTAATTGAAGGGTCATAACCCATACCTATAGCCACTTTGAGATATAGAATATTTCTGACAAGAGTACGACCTAGAGCAACGCAGATTAAATAGGCTTAGAAGCTCTACATTCTAGACTCCAAAACAACCAAACTTGTTGATGCATTATACAATGATTACCAGAACTAGAAAACCCAAAGATGGAAGAAGAAAGCTATTTAGGGCTTGAGAAGTCCACAGAACAGGGTGCAGGATGGGCAATTATTAACTCCAGTACTTGTCCGGACAGCACTTAATCAGCCTTTAAAAATTGCAATAGAACAAAGACTCTTCAAATTTATACAATGGAAAACAAGTTGTATTTGACATGAGAATAAAGAGGCTTTAGATGGTAACTTGCTTAAACTCACACTTGTTATTATCATCATAATTTTGTAGTTTCAATCAAGCAGGTATTTAGCTAATTATCATCAAATGTTTTTGTACTACTTCCTCAATAATGATACTTAAGGATGATTATTCTGAATTAACCTTGTTAGAACCTGCCCCCATATAACGGAACACAATCTTTCATTTTGAGAAGGATATTTCTAGCTGCATTTCTCTAGAGAATGGCAAGATGCTATCCTACTTGAGTTGACTAAAGAATATTCTAATGCTACTTTGAAGTTTTATTTCTATCGATATCATTTGTTAATACGTCTATATCTCTGTAATTATGGTATTGCATCATGTAGAGTTTGAAGGGTCCAGAAATACATAGTCTCCCCAAATAATTTCACTAAATAGTCTCCCCAAATAATTTCACTAAATAGTCTCCCCAAATAATTTCACTAAAGAATCTTGTAAACGCAAAAACAGATAGAATTATGCCATTGATTCTATACATTACAAATAATATTATGAAGGAGCTTGGTTGTAGCCGTGCAAACACATTTTTCTTTCTAATTATAGTAAGGCCAACATATAGAGATTGGAACAGGTAACTTGATTGAGTCCCACGCATTATTCATAACATCTAATGCATACTTCTACTAAACCTTGTTACGCTAGTGAACTTTTTAATTTTTTCATTATTCAAAATGATATTTGAAGGATTGCTAACCATAGAAGAGAAAAAAAAAAAACCACAGATAGCTTAGTCAATTTATTGAAAAATACCTTTTATTTTGCATCCTTGCGGTTAACATATCTGGATTCCTCATTATTTTGCACCAGTCATGCTTCTCTTGAGAAAAGGATGTGATTGGTGAACTTACTATCATCTCATTTGAACAGATCTCAATATCTGAATGTTGTGCATGTAATGGTACTGCAAAAGTTAAAAGTTGATGAATATTCAAAGCCTTAATGTTAAATAAGTCACCAAAAATCCACAATCAAATCTTCATTCATGTTATCCGTATCACAAGGCAAAAGTATTTTTACGTCAAAATCCAGCATTTGACACTATAACTCCTCGCATCAGGATCATCCTAATCATGCCAACATTGGTGGCAATAGTAGTTGAATAATGTCCAGCGACAGGTACATTTTACTAAGTAGTCAAGTATTCCATTTCGAGGTAATGAAAATGTAAAATTTGTCCAGGAACATGATAACAAAATTGTTCAAACAGTCAAACCAAAGAAGAACCAAGGGCTTGCCTAAATTAAGAAAATGCTTAAGAAATATGAAACGGAAAAGTTTCTAACTGGACTAACGAAAGGAAAACCCAGAGATATTGGAGATACCATCTTTCTGATTCTATAGTAGAAGTAAACTCATTTAATTTTCCAATAACGAAAATGTAATAACTCGAAGATCGAAACAGCAAGCAGGCAATTCATAATTTTACTTGGGGGTTATGCCAGAAGTGAAAGTTTTCAGATTTCAGTAAAGATGTGTCCTTGGTATACATGAAGGTGTGAGAACAAAAGAATCCGACAAAGAATTCCCAACGCAATTTATAAGAAAAAAAAAAGAAAAGGAAAAGATACAGGCAAGCATAAAATGCAATGTAAAAGACAAACATAATAACAAAACTTACAAAATACTATTTTTCTTGAAAAAAAAGTAAAGAGGGCGGGTACCAAGCTTAGCCCAAATTTGGGGGGAGGGTCTAGAAGCAGAGGATTCCCCAACTTCTGCCATGAATGGAAAGAACTTGTGAGATGGAGTATTAATTTCAGTCTGTGAGAGAAAAAAAGAAACTATCTACTGTCTTCCCGGGGGGCGGGGGGATGGAAGATGAAAAAAAGGAAGAAAGTTTGCGCTGTGGTTCTCGGGAAAGCCTGCTGGGGAAGGTGAAAAGGATTAAACATCTGGACTCCACTCGCAATACTTATATAAGGGTCAACAGAAAATAATAATATAAAGAGGAAAATGAAAATCTCAAAATGTTTAAACTTTGTTTAATTTTAAAAAAATACGAAGATTTTTTTGAAAAAAAATAAAAAACTTTAATATTTTGGTGGATAAATAAAAATATTTTTTATTATTTGATTATCTTTTGAATAATTTATTTTTTTAAATAATAATATTAATATAAATTATTAATTATTAATTATTCAAATATTAAAAATTATTTATTTTTAAATTATTAATTTTTTAGCAATATTTTAATCATAGTATAAATTATTAAAATATTTTATTAATATTAAATATTTAAAATAATATTATACATTATAAAAATTAATTATATAAATATTTTAAAATATTATAATAGTTAGTAAAATATTATTTATATTAATATAATTATTAAAATATTATTTTACAATCTTCCCAGAGTATTATTAACATAAATATTAAAATTAAAAATTGTTTATCATCAAACTAATTAATTCTTAATATTAAAATCGTAATATTTTAATACTAATATTTAATGATAAAATATTATATTAATACTAAATATTTAAAATATTTTAATAATACTATAAATTATTAAAAATAATTAAATAAAATTTTTAAAATATAAAAATATTTTTTAAAATGTTGTTTCCATTAATATTTTTTATACTATTAAAATATTAATTCTTCGTATTATAAAAATTTATTATTACATATTTATAAAGTATAATTTATATAAATTGTTATTAAAATAGTTATATACAAAATATTAAAATACTATTTTAAATTTAAAATATTGAAATGTTACAATTTATTATTAAAATAATAATATTATTTTATTAAATAATATTTTTATTAAAAATAAATTATATTAATAATTATTATTAAAAATAATATTATATTTTTAAAATATAAATATGTACGCTTACTAGTATTCAAAATATAAATATTAAAATTTATATTATTAAAATAATTTTATAATAATGTTTTAATATTTTTAAATTAAATATTAAATATTAAATATTAAATATTAAATATTTCTATTAATAATAATATTTAGCTCTAGTTAAGTTTTAATATGAAAATCATGTTACTTATATAGGGAGCTCTTTTTTTAAAAAAATTTCTTTTGCTTTTGAAGAAGGAAAGACATTTTCCAGGAACAAGTGTCTTATTTTTCGTTGATTTGCAAGTAATTTTTTGTTGACCAAATTATTTTTTGCGAAACAAATACTGAAAAGATTTTTCACATTTTTAAAAAGTCATTTTCTATGAAACAAATAAACCCTTAATAAGTTAATAATAAAAACTAAGATACCTTTAATGACAACTTCCTTCAAATCCACTATTTATGTTAATTGCTAAATAAAATTATAAAATCCATTGAAAACCTTAATGAAACGTTCATAACCTCATGAAATCCATCCTTCTAATAGAAAAAGAAAACATTTCATCCGTTTTTTTCCTTCCTCCTATTTTTTTTCTTTGTTGTCCTTTGTTCATCTCCTCATTCCATTATTGATAAAAAAGCAAAAGGGCAAGAAAATTAAGATATGTCTATATATTTATCATTTTACAATTGCAAATTTAACTATAAAATTCAATAGTTTGTGGTTTGCTTTGCTTGTTCGATTGTATGTTACTAGAATTTTAATAATATGAGTTTAACTTACATGTAAAGAAAAAAGAAGTTTATACATTGAGATTGGGTTTTTAAATTCACCTTGTATGGAATTGTTATTAATTTTTTTGTCCTAAATATAGATTTGGAACAATTACAAATGTTAACTTTATTCATCTTCTCATTTATGTTTTGTATTGTCTATATTGAGTTATGTAAGAAGCAACAAAATCTAATAATAACTAAACTTAAATTCCCTTAAAACATGTTATTTTGTTTTTGTATTATGAGATTTCTTCAAATTGGTCTTAATCCCTTGTTATATTCTTTAATATTTTAATTGATTGAATTATAGAAAAAAATGTCAATTTTATGATATATACATAAAATTTACTTGAATGTTATGTTATATGTACATAATCATATACTTATGTGTAAATATAACTATACATACATTTTGTAATCGTTTCCTTTAAAGTTGTTACTTTAGGATATTTTTAGATGATTTGATGAGTTAAAGCATCGATTATGGTACCGTAAAAATTGTCACTATGTAAAAATATACCTAGTTTGGTAGAATGTATATATGTTAATGGTATATATACATATAAGTACACTTATTTAGTTAAAGCATTTGTTAAAAGGTTTACATGTTCTTAGTTCTAATTTATATATTTAATACTCTTATCCAGTTTATATGAATTAATTAAATTTTTGGTTGATTGGTCATTTTAAGGGTGGTTAATATATAGGAGCTTTGAGTTTATGTTAGAAATTGCTGCTATATAATAAATTATGTTTAGTTTAGAATAATGTGCATATAAATTGTGATATATACATATAGATTTTTGCTATGTAAATAATAGTTTTTATATATTTGTACTTAGTTTATTACATATAATTGGGATATAAACTATGCTTATTTTTTTATATTAGTTTTAATTAAGAAAGTAATTTTTTCGAGTTTGAACTTTATATTGTATGTAAAATCTTTTTAATTATTATGTGTAAAAGGTATTTAACTATGGCCATCGTGTATTATGCAAAGGCAAGAATTTTTTACACTTTACTTTATAAGATACCTAAAATAACAATAGGCATGATTTTACAGATAATATGAAGTTTAGACTTGAAAATAAACCTATGGAGTAAGCGTAGTATTAAAATGAGCATAATATGTAAGTCAGTTATAGGAATTCAAGATTGAATATTCCTTTATAATTGTATGTACATATTGGCTATTTTTTTGTCATACTTTTTTTTAGTAAATTTGCCATTGTATAATAGTTATAAACGATTAGGAAGTATTTGATTGGTGTTTAGGATTGTATTTAGGGATAAATGTACATGTAATTGATTGGTTTAGGGTTGAATTAGGGGATGAATACATGCATAAATTTTAATAGATGTACCTATTGATATAGTGATTTGAACATATTATTAAAGTGATGTATATATTTTGTTTTTTTTTTTTTTTGTTTATAATTTGTTAGATTTTGGTTCCTTCATAGTTGAGACCAAAATTACAATTATTGTTAAACAAATGTAAGTGGCAACTAATTTTTTTCAACTAACTTTTAATAAAATTTATTTGTTAAAAGAAATACATATTTATCCTTTTAAAAAAAATGAAAAAAGATAAATACATAGTTAAGTTTAATGTAAACATAGTTATCTTATATCCATATATCCTTATAGATATATATATAAATATAAAATAGTCTTTTTTCTTAAAGTATTTCCAGTATAGTTCTTATTTTAAAATACTTTTTATTGATTTATGCTTTCATTTGTTAAAATATAAAATGTACATATGTTGAATGCTGTATGTACATTTAGTTATGTTACACGTACACATAGCTATGCTAAATGTACATATAAATGGGATTGTATTATTGGTATTTTTGTTATTGAATGTGCACATATATTTACTTAATGTTATTGTAATATGTACATATCGTGCTATTATGTATGTACATACAATTAAAGTGATATGCATATATTGTTAGTCACATGTACTGTTAAAGTAACTTGTATATTTTGTTATAATATATTTAGAGAAAGTTATTATAATATATACATGATCTTATATTAGTATGTACATATCGTTGGTTAGGTGTACATATTGTTATAGTCATGTGCAAGTAAAGATATTTTGATATGTATATATATTGGTATAATGACATATACATATTATGTACATACAGCTATAGTCATATGTACATGCTATTATAGTCATTTATTCATATGTTATCATGATTTGTACAATATTATTCCATTTTGATTAGACTGTTGTTGTGATATATTCACAATTTTATCATTTGTACATAATGTTATAGCCATATGTATTCTATTATAACTGTATTCACATATTTGTTTTGATGATATATATATATATCATATTATAATGAAATTTCCTTATAAGGGAAAAAAGTATATACATATAAGTATGCTTATATTGTTACATATTGAATAAGAGATTTATATTTATATATACATTTTTTCTAATTTTAAATTTTATATTTTTGACAAATTTATGAAAAATGTAAAAATAGATGAAGTAATGAAGAAGTAATTTAGGCAAAAAGATGAAATAAGCTAAGATATGTATTTTTCTTCTATCATATTATATTATTTAAATAATTATTACTTCGTCATACATAATCTATTCATAAATGAAATTGCAGCACAATGTTGAGTTGCATACATGATGTAGCCCAAATAGATTGGTTAGGATTATAAAAAAAATTGTTTCTAGTAATCATACGAAGGAAAATGAAGTACTTGAGATCGATTTGGTGGGTTATTAAATTTAAGATTCACCAATTTGTGTCACTAATTATGTGGATAACTAATTAAACAATTTAACCTATTAAATAATGCTTTATAATGATGTAATCATGTAATAAAAAAATTATTAATGTTGGTCTAGTGTTCATGTTCCCCATGCAAGAAAAGAGGCTAGGGTAGATCTAAAAAATGTAATTGATGAGTCAAGGCTTGGTGCAGAATTTTAAGGTTTCCTCAATGTAGAAAAAAAAGCATTTTGTTACTTAATGTAACTAAACCTAGCAATTCATGTTATCATGTCATGTCTCATTTTTGACATGACATGATTACCTAATATATAAACATAACATGATTAATTAATTATGTCAAACCTTGAAACATGAACGTGACAAGATTTATATTCATGTTACACACAACACACGATTAACATATTTAAAATTGATTTTTTAAATTTAACATGATATGGTACGATTATAAAACAGTTAAAATTGATTTTGTTAACATTTACATGATATGACACAACATGACACAAACTCATTCATGTTTAATATGATACGATACGACACGATTACAATATGAATAACATGATTAATACGAGTAACGTGAAAATATGATTAAGATATGAGTTACACGAAAACGTGATTAGTATAGAAAATTATACGATATTATCAACCAATCTACTAATCAACTTTCTTTTTCCTTCACTTTTCAAGCTATTTTGCTTTCTAATCATAATATGCTCTTTACAAATCACAATACATACTGTTAGGAGCCATAAAAATAAAGAATATAGACATTATTCAATTTCAACATAATCATACAAATACAATTCAAATGTATCAATAAACAAAATAAAAGTTCAAACTCTAAACATTCTTAAATCTTAACCAATAAAAGTCTAATAAAACTCATCAAATGCATGTTTTCTACCAAGCCACCTATTTATAAAATAAAAATATATTTATAAAAAATTTAATGCTTAAAAAAATTAAAGTGAATTCAATTTTTGCTATACTAACCTTTCACTAAAGATCCATAAACTCTAACATCATCAGAGGCTAAAAGTTTGGATAAGTCCTCTATTTTAGTATCCAACTGAATGATATCTAGTATAATCTCACTTAATTTCAGCTCTATAGAATCTACATTTATAAAGTTTATATTCGTAAATCACAATTATGCTAATGATGATGATGAACTAATTATATATGTTTAATGAAATGAAAAAAAAATCCTTACCAATTTCTCCAAATAACCAATCCTTACAATAAACAAATTATTTCCACAATATTTTGGCTTGAGTAAGCTATGATATGAATCAATAATCTTACCACTAAAGCTAAAAGTAGATTGAAATGCTATTGTTGAAATAAGAATGCTCATTATATACCATGCCATGGTAGCAAGTTAAAGATAGCGAAATTGGTTTGCTTTCTAAAAATATAGAATATCTAAATCTTATTTCTTATCAACTTTTTGTTCATCAAGATATAACTTAAGTTGAGATTTTTATGTAATAGTCCTATACTCAATATCTTAGGAGTTAAGTTCTTAATTAAAAAATAAAATTCAAATATTTAAAAATAAAAACAAATTGAATTATAATAAAAATAGCATAAAAAAATTGAAATTAAAATCAATAATAACAATTAAAAAATAAACTACTTGAAAGATATTAGTATTACACTCATCAAGAGTAAAAATATTAAAAGATGAATCATGATTAGAAACCTCGACAACATAGTCATCATTAAAAGAAAACAAACTATCTTTAACAATTCTGAATTCTATTGAGTCATTTTCATAAGGTTTCTCGTAACTTCACTCAACAAATTAAAGCTTATAGCTAAGATCCAATATCATAGCTATAGCTAAAATCTAGCTAAATTTTAGACCAATGCTTTTCAAATTTGACAATCATGTGGGCAATCATGTTTTTCATGTACATATCAACTTCATTCAAGTAGTCATTCAAGGTTAAGCGTGCCTTGAAAATGGAAGGAAAATATAAATTGATCGTAGGATACTTTGTTTCAGAAAACACACAAGTAACATTATAGAAAACACCCAGAAACTTGCAAAGTTTTAATATCATCCCACTCATCCAAAGATGGATAACTTCTATAATTTGAATCACTAAATGCCAAGTAAGAAAAATACATGCTAAAGTAAAGTGCACTTTCAAGCATGAGAAATGTGGAATTCCATCTAGTTGGAACATCTAGTCTCAATCCTTTTTTGGCTTCAAACTCACCGGATTCACATATTATAAGAATTTTTGTTTTCTCACTTGAGAACTTTTCACATTTTTTATACTTTCTGCCACTCTTTTATAGCTTGATTAATCTCTTTCAATCTATCCTATAGTATTAAATTAAAAATATGAGCACAACATCATATATGAAAAAGTTGACCTTGTCTTAAAAGTGTTTTCCTCACGTTCAATTATGATTTGAAAAAATCAATAAAAATATCATTAGCAAAAGCATTATCTAATGTTAAAAAAATAATTATACCTTTAATTTCCCAATCAGCCATCAATGAATATACCTTTTCACTTAATGTAACACCATTGTATGGGAGTGGCATGTAGAAAAAACTTAAGATCCTCTTTTGTAAAGTCTAATGTTGATCAACAAAGTGAGCAATTAGATATATATACCCATTAGTTGTGATAAAAGTCCACAAATCAGAAGTCAGACAAATTTTACCAAGTAAATCTTTAAACAATTGTAGTATCCTACTTTTTTCTTTTTTATGCATCCTAAGAATATCAGCTTTAACAGTGCTATCAGAGATTTAAGTATCATCTTCACTCAAATAAAAGAAGATAGCCCTAATGCCATAATACTCTACAAATGATAATGGTACATTATGCATGAACATTGTAACAATTCACAAAATTTTTCATGATCAAATTTTGAAGACCTTTCTATCATTGACCTATGTTCTATAGATAATATCATTTAAGTTATGTGATGGGTGTCTTTCTTCTCATAATTGTTCATATGTCATTTTAGGTTACTTGTTCCATGCCTACTGTCATAGTTCTTAATAACTTTATATAACCTGCACTTTACTTTCTAAGCATAGGTAATAGTTTTCGTGGGTAATAACTTAAAGATTGACCAAACAGTTGAGGTGTATCATCTTTTGTGTTCACTTGCTTATTTCCTCTATATTCAGTCTCCTCTACCTCAACTTCTACAGCATTTTCATCTTTATTACCTAAGCCTACAGTAATGAATTTGATTGGAGACTAAAGTTGATATTATCAAAATTCACCTACAATAATATTGATAATCTTTAAGTTGTTAAATGAAAAAATAATCTTTGTAATCATATTACCATAAAAAATAAATATACGAATTAGATATATAAAAAAATGGCATACATAATATACAAAAAAATGCACTAAAAATTTAAAATTTTACTTTTAGACATTTTCCTATATTTTCTCATATCCAAACAGGATCAGAACCGATCAACTACCTAGATACTTTGGTCTAGATACTAGTAACTTAAATTTTCCACAAACAACACATTCATATCCCTAATTCTTTTACTTTTGGCTCAATCTCACAACTTATTAACATAAGTGCAAAAGAAAAATAGTTTACAATTCAAAAATAGGCAAATTAAGTAAATCACTGAAGAGGAAAATGAATTGTAAATTGAATTATAAAAATCAAGACTCATTTATAACAAGTTCAATCAAAATGCAACTAATCTAACAATTCAAATATAACTTACTGAATCTCAAAATGACAAAAAAATCCAATAATAAAATAAAAAAATCGTAGTAGTGTAAGCTAAACCAGCCATGCTGAAGATGAAAAGAGAAAATGAAAAAAAAAAAAGAAGCCATAAGAAAGTAAATTTTAACATCTTAACCTTGCAACTCATTAAAATCGAAGCACAAAATTCACAATTCAAAAATAAGTCAATTAAACAAATCACTAAAAGAGAAAACCAAGCATTGTTGATGTATGGGCAAAAAACAAAAAAACACACAAATAAACAAACAAACACACAAATAAATAAACCAATTTCAGCAGGTTTTTCTCATTTCAATATAAAACAAAAACGATTCCCTATTTCTACTTATTTTAAAAAGTAATAGCATGCTCAATATATGAAAAATTTGAGAAATAAAAAATGAACCATAAAAAAATTACTTGAGGATTTGAAGTCATTGTTGTAGGTTGATGGCTAATTATGGATCTTAGATCTATTTTTTTTTAGTTCTTTGAGAGAAAGAGACAATTATAGTTTTCCTAAAGCGAAAGAGGCGGCGACAGTAATTTCAAAAAAAGACCGCAATGGTAAGGTATTTTGCTGAGAGAGAGGTGGCGATGGTAAAGGAAAGAGAAATAGTTTAGTTTGGATGAGTTAGGTGGGAATGGTTTAGATAGCCGAGGAAAAAGAAAAATGAAATGATTTTAGGGTTTGACTAAAGTTTAATTTTTTTTACATTTATTTATTATGTGTCTTTTTCATTCCCTTTTAAATTAAAATTTAAACTTTTAATTTTTAAATCATTTTCTTTTTCAAAGATGACAAAGTTTTCTAAATCTTTTATTTTTTATTTTTAAAATCTTTTAAAAAATAAATGTAGTTATATTTTAAATCTTTTCATTTTTTATTTTTAAATATTTTTAAATATCTTTTTTTTAAAATCTTTTAGCTTATACTAAACTTGTTATATAAAAAATAAGTATAGTAAAAATAATAAAGAAATGTTTACATTAAAATTATATTGCATATAAACATAAGTTAGTACATATTAGAAAAGAGTAACCAAAATAAATTAGTTATTACTAATAACTAAAGTAAAATGGATATTAATTAAATGCTTAAAATAGTTTTTAGGTTTTTCAATTAAAAATATAAAATAATATTAAAAGTTTAGTTATATATATGTTATATAATTATATTCAAAATTAATGTATTTTATATATAAATTTATTAATTTAAACATGTTTATCCGTTTATGACACTTTAAATTATTGTATTTTAAATGTGTTAATAGATACGTATTGATACGATTATATGTTTATGACATGATTAGTTAATTGTGTCTTAACCATGTAAATAGATAGATGTGGTATGATTACACATTTATGACATAGGTAATTAATCATGTCTTAACTATGTCTTATGTATGTTATACGTGTTTTACACATTTATGACAAAATTTTTGTGTCATAAATATGTCAACATGATTATGACATGAAACATAATTACAATAAACCCATACATAATTAAAGCATGTCATGTCTAAAATTGTCAAGTTTAAATGAAATAGATATACATGATTGGAAAAAAAGTTGCTTACCTTGTTTGTTGTTGGTAATGTCCTAATGCCGTCTAGTAAGCTTGAGTAGATATAAAGTTGGTGAATCCAATTTTTAACCAGACCAAATCCATTCCTCCAACTGGAGTAGGTTTACACTTAGTTAATAAACGATGTTAAAAGTACATTGGATGACATGAAACAACATTTGTTAATGACTATTTAATCTTTTTTCAGGTAATTATAAATAGGCTATTATCATTATAATTTTTCAATATCTTGATTAATAATAATTGTAAAAGGCATTATATTTTTGACCTAACGATGTTTTATTCAGATAAAGTTGTGCCATCATAACATTTTGTTGTTCATGCATTGCCTTTAATAATTGGATGGGATGATTTGACTATGAAGAAATGGCTAGAAATTAAGGAAGAGTTAGGTGAGTATGATTTAGAAAAGGTGAGTTTCCTTTGATTGATGCTTTTATTTTTTTTATCACTTCTTTTGCATTTGAATATATAAGTAGAATATTAGCATTGATGCTAGTTCTTATTTAAATCTACTTATGCAAGTTGTAAGTGGCCTTAATCCCTTTATAAGTGAGTGTTTCAAAGAAAGTGTAACTTTGTAGCTTGATCTATAGGCGATGGTATGTTTAAATTTTGCAATTAAAATTCTGCATATATAATATAAAATTTCATAGCCTTAACATTATTGAAACACTTTCCACAAATATTTATAATTTTTCTTTTACATATGCAATTAACAAACATGGATGTAAATTTTATAATTACATTTTAAGCTATAGTTGAAAAAATGAGTGTACAAAAGAAGATGGTTAAATGGAATGAGAAAATGTTTAAAATATCATAAAGACAATTTACTTGATTTCATGGCATTGGCAAGTTGTCATCAAAACACAATAGTGTGATATAATGTTAGATGATATCAATAAAAGGATAGAAACGAAATTTATAGGCTTTTCATAAAATTTTAGACTATTTGCAAGAGGGTCTCATTCATGGATAATTGTCCCTCCATCGAATGTTAAAGTACAAAAGTCCGATGTTCCTTTCCATCATGAAAGGGTGGAATTTATTAAGGAATTTTCTGAAATATCCCTTTCACTAAGACATCTCCACGAATTCTTTGAATAATTAGGACTTTGTTAACCTTTAATCACCATACTTGGTTAGTTGGCCACTTGGGTCATTGAAGAAAGTAGAGCAAGCTTGAAAAGGCTACAAGATAGGGATAGACTCATGAATTTCATAATAATAAAACAAAGTGTAGCAAAATGTAAATTAGAGAAATAGCTAGACTTCTATTTAAATCTCTAGAAAGGGATTTGTCGGTAGCAAACAATATTAAAAATTTTATGGAATTTAATCATCCATCTAATGAAAGATTGCTTGACTCTCAGATCTTGTAATCTAGAGATTTTGAAAGTCTTATGCGTCGCAACATGGCTTGGATATGAATCTTAATAGACTTAAAAGGTGGGTGTACCCCTCCTTCCTATGTATATGCATCTATATATCATTATATTTTTTTTCTAAGGGCCACATTACTTTTTTTTTTTTTGTTTTTGGGAATCAGGTTGTCAAGATGAATCCTCACTCGACTTAATCCTAAATTGTCATTATGAGACGACCATTTATTTTTCTTAGACTCACCACCAATCTATTTTGCCTAGATGAGATTGTTCAGCTAACGAAGTTCATATTTTCAGGGTTAAGAAACCTTAGAAAAATAACTTAGAGGTCAGCATTCATACCAAAGATCATATGAAAGGGTCTGAGAGTCAGTTGCAATCATGATCCCTCTCATGATGCTTGGTAACTGATACCTTACTAATCCCATGTTAACTAAAATTTTAATTTTTACTCGATCTTAATATCCTGAATTTAATTATAATTCCCATATATTAAAATAAAAAATTTTTATGAAACAATTTTAATATTCTGCATAAGAAAATCAAGTTTTCAATATTTTTAAAGTTGAAACATATTTCGTATTCCATCGAAAAGCTGAAGGAACACGAAAGGTTTTTTCCTATCTTTCGTACCCCACCAGAAAGCTGTAGTAATATGAAAAGTTTTAAAAAATCAAAATATCTTTTATATCCTATTGGAAAGCTAGAGGAATATAAAAGGTTTTATTTTACAAAAATTAAAAAATCTCGATTTTCTTTTTGAAAATGATATCTCATTATTAAACTAATCCATAGAACCTCTCTCATATTTTGGGAGAAATTTCACGTACTACTTTAACTTGGAGACATTCTCGTAAATTTTAAAAATTTTCAATTTTATTGAAAATATTAATATTTGTCGTAAGACTTGGTTTTGACTATACGTACGAAGCTAGATTCAAAGGACTCGAACGTGGTTGATAAAATTAAATGTCCTTTAGAGTACTTTCGACATGAAATTATCTTAGTAACTCTAAAGGACTTGCAAAATTGCTAAAATGTCCAAGGTATACCTTCAATATGAAAGTATCCCAGTGATCTTAAAGGACTAAAAAATGATCATAAAAGATAACATATCCCTAATGCACACCTTCGCCATGAAAGAATCCTAATGACTACATGGGACTCAGTTCTAAGAAAAAATCACTAAAATGCCACAAGGGACCACCTTCATCTTGAAAACATCCTAGTAACCGTAAAGAACCTAGAAATGATAGGAAATGACAATTTTACCCTAAATGGGTAATTTGAATATTAAAAGTGACCTAAAATGCAAAAGTTATAATCAAAACCTTAAACTTTTCAAAAATTATATTTAACACCCCAAAATAACTAAAATTGTTAGAAATGGTTCTAAATGGTCAAAATAACTTGAACAAGTAAATGAATATGAGAAAAGACCATTTTGACCCTAAAATGCAAGGTTTTGCTAAATAGTCCTTAAATTTTGAAAATTGCATTTCATACCCTACTGAAGAGTTGAAAGGATACAAAAGGTTTTAATACATTCACCAACCAGAAAACTGGAGGAATGCTAGAAACATTTTAAAATGACCAAAATACTCTAAATAGGAAATTTGATATGTGGAATGATCATCTTGACCCTAAAATGTTAAGGTTTGGTTAATGGACTCTAAACTTTTTTATTTTATCAATTTGGTCCTTTCATGAATTAAAATCACAAATAAACATCAAACACATCACAAAAATCATGAAAATCACAGCAAAAGTCATAATAAGCATTTGGCCAAACACCTATGGCTTTGAAACAATTTTTCCATTTTTTGCAAATTATTCTCTAAACTTTTTAAATTATAAAAAGACCCCAAAAAATCTAAAAAATGTATTTTAACATGATAAAAATGCATAAAATACATCCCTAGGTGTACATAAAGGTTTTGACCAAGCTTGGACGACCGAAAAATTTTATTTTTTTTTCATTTTTACAATTTAGTCTCTATA
Organism: Adansonia grandidieri; assembly: GCA_038382065.1. NCBI lineage: Eukaryota > Viridiplantae > Streptophyta > Magnoliopsida > Malvales > Malvaceae > Adansonia > Adansonia grandidieri. The sequence continues at coordinate 5,743,534 of JBBYHK010000013.1, forward strand.
TTTTCAATGATTAGAAATAATACCAAAATCATTAAAAATTCACCAAGTCATACTTGTACACATAAAATCAAGCTTGGAACTAAGTATCCAATGCTTCAAAAAAATTTAGAAAATTATTTTTTAGTCCCTACAACTTCCAAAAATCACAAAATAACATAAAGCATCCTAGAAATAACAAATAAAATTAAATCAAGACCATCATGAATTTTGGTGAACACCAAAAACAACAAAAAAATAATTTTTCTTAACATAGCATTATGAATATCAATTAAATAAGCATTATCAAGCTTAGATAAAAAAATAAAATCATAAAATAACATTTAAACATTTTTATTAACATATTAATATAAAAATGCCAAGAAAAATAGTGTTAACATGAACATATATATGTGATAAAATTAACCCCACATCAACAGCTGCATATTTCATGAAGAAAATAAAGCTATTATTAAGAAAAATTAAACATAACAACTAAAATAAAGAAAATTGTTCATAGCCATCATACTTTGCCTTTCAACATGGAACAAATCCATTACCTCAAGCATGATTTTGGCTCACTAAAAGAAAGAAAAATGAATGAAATAAACAAAAACTCAAATTTTATAAGGATTTTTACCTTTAAAGTATAAAAACTTGATTTTTTTTCCTTAAGTTTTCTTGGCTATTTTACTTAGAAAACCCTTAGTCTTTAACTTGATGGATCCTTTAGGGGAAAGAATTTGGCCAAGGTGGGATAAAACTCCCTTGATAACAATTTCCTTTCATTTATTTATTTATTTTTTAATTTTATTACATAATATATAATTAATTTCAAATTAATGTTTTTGTCACCTTATGTTAATGAAAAAAATGTTAGTCAATAACCTAAAGGATGAGCCATGTAGACTAATGCCTAGGCTCTATGATAATTTTGATGATATTAACTTTTAATGATAAAATTCGATCCTGGTTAAATTAATTCTCTTGTAGTTAAATTATAAAATTTTGAAATTATATACTTATTCATGAAATTTCAAAAATATGTGAAAAAATAAAATTTTGATTGTAAATTTTATGAAAATGATAAAAAATGAGGCGACAGGACTAAATTGTAAAAAATTAAAAAAGTTATAATTTCAAAAAAAAAATTCTACATGATAAAATTAGTTACAAATTTAATCATATGGGAGGCCCAATTAAACATTCATATGAAAATTTTTGGCCCAAAATAATTAAAATAAGTTTTTGGAGAGAGAAAAAATTATTTAAAAATTTAAATTTGTAAAAAGTACGAGTAAAAACCCTTTTGAATGATAAAATGTTTAACAAAAATGAATCAAAATTTCAAAAATTTATATCCAAAATATTATATTGAAATATTTGAAAAAGTTTACAACTTTAGATTCTAAAAAAAATTTATAGATAAAAACATTCATATTTTAGAGACAAAAAATTTTAAAAATATGTTCAAATATTTACAATGAGTTGAATTCAACATATTATTCAAAATAGCAATTTACATTAATTTATAAGATAATAAAGATTAATATCTGAAATCTGTATATATTTTATCAAAAAACTTTATGAACCAAATATTCGTGGCACAATGAAAAATTCCAAATTAAATACTAAAATTGACAGTTTGACACATTGTTGTATAATATACCAATATGTATTTTTGCTTGAATATTTTTGATTTTTTGGGATGAGTGTCGACATAAATATTGCATGGGTATCGGTAAAAATATACGATAATCAAACTTGCCAATTTTTATGAAAAATATCAAAAATTCTAAAAATAGGAAATTCATACTTGAAATTCATACTTGATATTATTATGAATATGAATTTTGAAATTTAACAAGAATAAAGTTAAAAACCAATTTTTTGGTACTAATAGTTGTCGATAAAATATACAATGGTCAACTCTCAAAATTTCACAAAAATGTAAAAAAATCCCTAAAAATAGGAAATCTGACCACGATATCATCTATAGAAATAAATTTCAAAATTTGACAAGATAATTTAAAAACTAACTTTTGTCCTAAATATTTGTTCTTTTTATCTGAGATTTGTTATCGACTACCCTTGAAATTGCATTTTTCGTCATGTGCATATGCGGTTAATTAAGCATGATAAAAAAAGGTCTTGAAAATGCTCAATCTGCTTGAAAGAGGTCAACCTCTACCGGGGTGGCCATTAGGTTCTCAATTCGAATATCTAGGATTATCAGAAAAGGGAGTCCAGATAAAATTAGGTGTTTACACTATGAAACATTAGAAGATCTACATTTGGGCTTTTTAAGAGGATCTTTTAGACTATGAGCGGCATATGTGTCTTGTTTCTAATGATGATTCACACATATCGCTGTTGGAACCTTTGCAAGGTCCAACAGTTCTCTGATGCTAGCTAGAAGGTTTTTACGCATTAATCAACAGGTAAGATTCAACGGTTTTTTCTTTGACACAATTGAGAACAATTCAAGGATATGGTTTTTACAATAACAGAAAAAAAAGCACTATAAGAAAATCATAAAAAGGTGGTAATTATAGATTCTTACCTCTTATGTCTAGCAACTAGTCTCAAAAGTGCTACAGAATAATTTTCTCTCTTATTTTCAGATAAAGAATGATTCCATAATTTCAATGAAGCAAACAGTGTATATACGGGGTAAGGAGAGCAAGTTGTGCTAGTTTAAGGTAGGAATCTTAGGGTATCGATCGTTTATGTTTTTTTTTTCTGTTGTAATCTTTCTAGTAAAAACCTTATCAATTTATATTTATATATAAAAAATTAGGCTGGCTGCACTAAGGGTCAACCAAGCCCATTACCAAAAAACTCATTGGGTGGTATATGATTTAAGGTAAAGCTCTTTTAAACAATATATCCAAGATTGGGCCTAGCTATTAACCAATAAAAATCTTGGCCCAATCCCACACAATGACGGCATCATATTTGTTGCCTAAACATATATCAAATCCAAATAGGTTTTGTTCAAAAATGAGGCCCATTAGACTCAATAATTAAGATTTTTTTACTAACCTTCATATAAATGCAAGAAATTCAATTTTCAATTAAATTTCTTGCTTAAGCAAAATAATTTTACTTTATGTAAATATGATTAAATAATTATTAAATAGTTATTTAATTTGTCAAAAATAATTTTTGACCCAAAACCAAGACAACCCTATTGATATTTCTAAAATTAGACATTATGTTGATAAACATCTTTATCTTTATTTTTACAAAAGACATCTTTAATTAGATTTCACAAACCTAAGTTAAGTCTTAAATAGTTCTTCATTGAACTAATTCAATTAAGTTTTCATCATTATAACTGTCATTGAATAAAGTCAAACTTAATTAGATCTTAAATTTAATCCAATTAATCCATCTTATTGTGTGTTATCGATTAGGTTCCCAATATGTTGGCAATAAACCTAACTGATCTTATTAATTATGTTAATAGATCATGAGCAAGATCTAGCACCCTATCATGACCACCTAAGGGTTGAAGAGTCAATGTGATCTCATCATGATCATTCTTATACACTCATCGTTTTTAAAAAAACAAATCAAACAAAAAATTCCGACAAAGAAAATAGCAAAAAAAAAAAGGGACAGAAAAAGCAAGAGAAAAGGAAAAACAAAGGGGTTTTGAATTCTAAAAGTCTATCATTCTCTTTTTTGCTTTATTTTTATTTGATACATTTTTGGATGTGAATATTCCACCATAGTGCCTCCTTTATTTTGGCCATTATCCTTTTAAATTTCATGCATTTTTCTTGATCCTTGCTTGATCTTGATGATGCTAATACATCTTTTGATGGTTGTGAGTGATCAAAGTCCCCTATTCTCCCCTTTCATTTTCGGCCAAGCAAGTCTACTTAATGATGGATTTTGCTTCATGTTTTGTATGATATTTTAGTTACTTTATATCATATTTCCATGTATTTTGCATACTCATGATGATCTATGTGAATTTAGCATTTTAACTTAGGTTATGTTTGATAAACGCCTTTACATGCATGTTTAATGGTGTCTTGATGGTTTGAATACACGTTAATGCATTTATATTCATGAAATGTTTGATGAAATGTGTTTGCTTTGAGTGCCAAATATGATTTTTCTAAACACGTAAGATAAACTATTGGTTGGTTAAACAATTGATTAATTGTGGCTTATGATTTCCATCATTTGATGCTATCAAGCTTGGAGTGTCATGATATCACCATCACGATAACCATCTGACTTAAAATTTATAGCTCAATAGGTGAGAAAAAAGTGTTTCTGGGGTTAGGATTAGAATGCCCATCGGACAAAACGTACATTCAACCATTCTTATGTGGCCATTGCATAATAATTGAGAAAATTAGAGTCGCCACCAATCATTTAGGCTACACATGACCATACACCCATTAAAATTGCTTGTTTTTGAGTTACAGAACTCAAAAGATTAATTTTAAGGCTTGAGTGTAAACTAGAGCAAGTAATTGGGTTTGGAAGTCAACTACACTTGAGAAGGATAAACAACTCCACAATGTCCTAAATCAATACCATTTAACCATATGTTATTTTAAATTTAGTTTTCTTAATTTTAATTTTTTATTATTATAGTATAATCCCTTTTAAATGCTAAAAAGAATTTTCTTAAAGTAAAAACCTAGGTTTTTATACAGATTTGGGATTCATTATGCTTCTCGCTTATGAAAGAGGCAAAGCATAAATTCTTTGTTAAAAATGATTTTTTAGGTTTGATTTTGAAAAAAGATATTTTGGATAGGCACTCAAACGCCTTGATTTGAAGCACTGCCTTGGTCATTTTTAAAATATTTAATTGAAATTCATGAATGCATAATCATCATTAAAAGAAAAAGGTTAATAGCATATAATAATGATAATAAATGTTTCATGAAATAGAAACATTGCATGGAATAAGCAGGTTGACAAAGACTATTCTTTGGATTATCGTCGGTTATTTCTAAATAACTGATTGAGGATTTAGAGTTGAGCTTCAACTTAAAAGGTGAATAAGGCAAGAAAACGAATGTTAAGTTGAAAAATCCAAGAGAATATGGGAGATAGACAATATGATTTTTTGGATTGTTGAAAATGAGGTTAAAGAACCTAAATTGATGAACAATGGTGAAAATTTTGATAATTTTTGAAAAACATGATTTTTTTTTTGAGTTTTAGGAGAAAAAAAGTGGGATTTGATTTAAAATCGAGAGAATTTTTAGAAAAAAAACTTAGGGTTGATTTTTTTTCAAAATGTTTAAGCGTTGAATTGTGTTTTAGATCACCTAAGCATGACTCAAAATCCTCACATGACACTAATCAAACTCATTTTGAGGCATTTGAATGCCTTGGAAGAATGGGAATGTAGGAATTTTAATTTGTGCCAAGTGCTGGAAATAGAGAACAACTTTACACTGTCGATTTCTCAAATATAAGCTTGATTCAAATGGACCCTAAACGAGGCAAATGATATGGTGTAGGAAAGATAAATAGGTTTCACCTAAAATTAATGAGAAATTCCTAGAGAATCATTCCTTAGGTGAAAATATTTTAAGGCAGACTTAATATAGCATTGACAATAAAAACAAGGGATTGCACTAATGATCTTTAAAAAATTACCCCAGATTCAATTAGAATCAACAAGCCATAGATGATACACCACCACAAAATTAATTCAATTTAGTTTACGGGAAAATGATTAAAAATTCATGAAAAATCCTTTAGTAGGTCAAAATAATTCGTACTGGATACTAATTGCTAGGTTCAAGGTTCCAAACAGTGTGTGATTAGAAAATCATAACTCCCTCATCTAGACTCTAAATGAAGAAAACAAAAATTTGTTGGAAAGATAAGCCTATGCTTTTTGAGGTGAAAATACTTTGAAAATTCCATAAAATCATCTAGGGCCTGGAAATAATTTTTCAGTTTGACCTACTACCATTGCTAATAGCTAAAACAAGGGATTTATGGTTTTCAAGTTACTTAAGTTCAAATTTTTTCTAGAAATGCAAATTTTTGCTCATAAGGGTCGATAAAAGTATTTTAATGATTTAATCCTAAGTTCCCAAGTTAGAGGCATCCAAACTACTCAGCAACTAGGCAATCATCAAGCATAACTAGTCCGAAGACTCGTAAGCAGTCTCTAGATTGAGTGGCTTGAAAATCTATTTAAGGTAAGTTTAAAACATATTATTTATGGCTTCTCCAATCCTGAATCCAAACATTAAAAGCTTAATTTACCCATTTTTTATAGTGGCAAATAGTGAAAAACATGAGCCATGTTTAGTCCATTATCTTAGTGAAAAGTCTAAGAAAAATAGATTTTGGCACTCAATGACACATATCAAGCATTTCATGAGCATAATTATATGAATATAGCATCAAACCATTAAGACCCGATATTGCAAGGATGTAAAGGCATTTCATCAAACATGTTATGAACTAAAAATATGCTAAATGACCTAAACAAGCTATGATATGCAACATGGACACAAATATAACATAGAGCATGTTAAAGTCATGCAAAACATGAAGCAAAGCCTACTAGCATGGAGATCTAGCCATGGTTGAAAATTATGAAGCAAAGAGGTGGGGTTTTGGTCACTCACAAACATCTAAGCATGCAACGGTTACGATCCCACGAAGGTCAGCTAACTCTAAAAACCCATCCTCAATTCGAATTGTAGGCTGCAACTTGCCTGCATGAAATTGGAATTCCTAGTAATCGTCAATCAGCCGTACAATAATGAATTTGTTCTCGGGCTTTGTACACACCACCCATCACATTGTGGAAGCTGGCCATGCCCAAAGTCATTACTTTATCCATAAGCAAAGATGCATGAAAGTTTTAAGAAAGATAATTTCAATATGGAAAACCTACTAAAATGACATGGTTAAGTAGCCAAATAATAGAAATGACAAAAAAAAAAAAAAGAGATTATAACTTAAAGCTTTAACCTCATCCTTAGTTTTTCCTTTTCTTAGCCTTTTTCTTTACTTTTCTTTAGTGGAAAATTTTTTATTGCTAAGGTTTCTTTATTGGGAAAATTTGGGAGAATAAAAAGTGAAAAATTGATAGAGGGGAAACGCATTTTTATTAACTTTTTTCATTTAAAAATGACCCCCTGGTACTTGGCTATGCGTTTTCAAAATTCTATTAGCCAAGGTTCCTAAATTTTAAGGGCAAAAAAGATCCTTCTTGGTCATCATCATAACTAACTCTCATATATTTTAATTATGCCATTTTAGGGAGTAAAAATGCCATGCCTAAGTTGAATTTTCACTGGAATTGCCCTTCAAACCCATTATCTTTTGCATATTAGGCCTCTTTTAATTTAAATGAAATTTTACTTAATTGCGTTTAAATAAAATTAAGCCCAAATAAGTAAATTAAATGGACAAATGAACTATATTTCATTTAAGATTTATCCCACATGACCTAGTCATAAATTATGGAATTTTTGGAGCAAAAATTTTTGAAAAATCGTGGAAAATAGTATGAAAATTTTGAAGCAAAATGACTCGATTTTTCCAAAATATCGTTAACGTATTGATGTATTTAGGCAATGTATCTATACATGATACATTGGCTTAATATATCAATACATTAGGCAATGTATTAATGCGTTAGGTACTACCAAAAAAACAACCTTAGGTATTGCTAAGGCCTTGTATCGATACGAGTATTAAAAACGTTAATATTTTAAAATTTTAAATTAGTAAATATTGCATGTTTTGCTCAGTTTTGGCTCCCTTATCACTTTACCTTGATATGTGATAATAGATATTGGACCTAAGCATAGGTACATGGCCTTGATGATGGCTAGAGATGCTGGCATAGAGGCTCAAACAAAATTAGATGTCTACAGCTGCTTGTATTAGAAACAAGGTAAACACCAATAAACATCATTTTGTTTGAGGTGGTGTAGATCCTTGTGTGCTTCTCAAGAAAAATGAAACAAAGTTAATAAAATTCACTGAGTTAGAGATAAAGTGTTAATGGCGATTCTAATTTTTGAAGGAATGAAAAAGAATAGAGGATAGACCCATCTCTGAATTTGATTTGAATGAAAAACTCGATTTCACTTTAAGGCTCAACCTATTTTTAGGAAAATAGATTCGATTTACCTATTTCTAAGAAAACATGTTCGACTTAAAAAAAAAAGACCTAGACTATGTTCTTAGGCTCAACTTATTTCTAAGAAAATAAATTCGACTTAAAAGGAAAAAAACCCTAAATTGTGTTCCTAGGCTTGACTTATTTCTAGGAAAATAGATTCTACTTAAAAAAAGATCTAGACTATGATTCTAGGCTTAACCTATTTCTAGGAAAATAGGTTTGATTTCACTATGGATAACAGATTTTGGTATCAATAGTTCTTACCTGAATGACCTAATTTTGAAACTTTTAGTACCAAGAGTCTTTATCTAGATGTTCTTTTGATTTTTGGCAAGCGTTGTTTAAAACACTATTAGCCATTCTTCGTCATATTATGTATAAAAATATGGCTGCATGTTTGCTAACAACGCAACTATGTGACTATACCCTGTTGGATCTAATCTGTGAGTTTTTTTAATTTGTTTTGTAGATTATTTTTTTGGTTTAGGAATTTTATGGATAGTTCTTTTGACTCATGGATTTGGTTATTTTGTTTTTTAGTTCAGAGGTTTTATTCATTAGTTTTTTTTTTTTTTTGTTAGTTGTGTGTTTTGATTCATGAATGTTAGTTGAGCTTTATTAGTTATTGACACTTAGAAGACTTGATTGATCTCTTCATGGTGAGCAAGTTGTTTTCATGACCCCTTAATGTTGGGGTTTGTTAGGCGATGTTTGGTACATATTTCTTAGAGCGAGTTTATCCTAGAGCAATATTATAATTGATTTTGGGATTTGTCCTTAGAATTTCCTTAAGGCATGAATTGATTTTCTTGTGAAATCTTTACCTTCGTCAAAGTAATATAAGTAATCATATTATTAATTTATCATTTTATCAATCAATATCAATTAAGTGATAGACATAATGTAATATAAGATATAAGTATGATGCAAAAGATCAAAGAAAATAAGTCATTGTATTTCATTCACAAAACAGGGTACAATTAAAGATAAATGTAGAGGTACAAAGGTTTGAATGTGGTTCTTTTGGGAGACTAATGCCCTTGACACCTATTACATGGATTTTCCTACTTGATACCTCTAAGATTTCTCATGAATGATTATTTAGCCTGGTGGCAGTTGATCTTTTAAGGACCCCTTAGATTGCCTCATGCCATTTTTGAGTTGGCTTCTTGAACATGACCATTATAGTTGACCCGACTTTCAGTACTTGAGCTATTCTTTTGGATTTTTAACTCAATCTTTGGTTTGGTTGTCTGGATGCCCTTTCAGGTTTTCATTGATTTCTATTGAAAATTAAGAATGCTTTTTTAGGTTTTCATCCAAATACCTTTTCATGCGTGGTATTTCTTCACTTTATCTGCATTCATAGGGTTAGACATGTTGTTGCATCCATTTTGGTCAAGATTAAACTTGTTTCACCACATAAGGTCCTTCCTATTTTGGGGTCCACTTGTTTCAAGCATCTTTATGGATTTTGAGCACCAATTCACCTTGGTGAAACTAATAAAGGTAACTTTCTTGATATGAGCCCTTATCATTCGGTTTTGCTACATCTGCCTATGACATATGGGTTTCAACCTCCTTTTGTTGATGAGGTTTAGTTGTTTATGGTGGTCCCCAACCCATTGGGCTTTATCTACCTAGGCTTTTATAAGGACTCAAAATAATGGGATCTTGATTTCGATAGGTAGCACAGCCTGGATACCATAGACTACGGAGAACAAGGCATCACTAATACACTAAATAATGTATTTCTTAAATCCTTGAACTAAATTATGGTTGTTACTATGTATAGTAGTAAGCAAGAGTTGTATCCATAGAGATTGTTCTCAATTTATATGTTATTGATGCAAAACTCTAATCTATTATGACCAAACAAATTAGAAAAACTTCACAAAAGACACAAAGTAAACTTGGATGAGGGTGTTGATGGTAGGAGATGGGAATAGAATAAGAAAACTTAAAAAATAAAAAAAGATTTAAAGAACCAAAATTTTATATCTAACAAGTAACAATAGTGATGAAAAGTATGGTTAAGGTATCACTTACCACCTCTAAACATAAACTATGAATTAATATCAAAATTATCTCAATTATCACTTGAAACTACCAACTGTAGATAGCAACAAGCTTCGCTACCCCAATCTTTCCTTAGTTTTTCATTAAATAGAATAAGCTCTCTATTTAATCTCAACTATTAAATAACCTAGAATAAGCTCTTTAGATTTAATTGAATAGAGGCTTTAAGATAAGAAAGATAGATTGATCTAAGCAATAAACAAGCAAGCTCGACTTAGTTAACTTAGGTTACGTTCCACATCGCAATTGACAAAAACTTGACTATAATCATTAATCATAAACTACTACTAATGCATAGAAAAACAAGACAATTATGGATCAACAATCCTAATGTAATAATAGATAATTATCAAGGTTTATTTAGTTTCACACCTAAACAAAACAAGAAAAAAAATCATAAACTATTTTTATGGAAGAATATAAGCAACTTTAATAGATAGTTATTGAATAATTCTAAAAATCAATTACAAAGTCATGTTAAAGGCTTCGAAATCACCCTTAACCATAAAAGAATTTAGTTATGCATGTTTAATATATGCTCAATAGTAGATTCATAAGAAAACTCTAGCAAGAATGAAAGAAAAAGTAAAGAAAGAGAGAAAAAAGACTTTCATTCTTTATCCTAGCTATAAAATAATAAAAATTAAAAAATATTTTATAGTAAATTTTAAATTAATATTTAAAATAATAAAAAATTAAAAACTTTATATTAAATCTTGAATTACTATTTAAAAATACTAAAAAATTAAAAATATTTTATATTAAATATTAAATTACTATTTAAAAATAATAAAAATTAAAAATATATTTTATAATAATTCAAATTATTATTTAAAAAAATTAAAAACATTTTATATTAAATCCTAATTTATTGTTTAAAAATTAATAAAAATTAAAAAATATATTTTATATTAAATCTTAAATTACTATTTAAAAATAATAAAAATTAAAAATATATTTTATATTAAATCTCAAATTACTTTTAAAAAATAATAAAAATTAGAAATATTTTATATTAAATCTTGAATTATTTTTTAAAAAATATTTCATATTAAATCCTAAATTACTATTTAAAAAATAATAGGAAATATTTTACATTAAATCTCGAATTATTATTTAAAAATAATAAAAAATTAAAATATTTTATATTAAATCTCAAATTATTATTTAAAAATAATAAGAATTAAAAAATATTTTATATATGTATCGGGTTTGATTTAATTAGATTAAAATTATTCTATTTTATAAATGCTGAAAATATATGTATTAGAAAAGGGTGTGAAGGTGTTGGTTCCATAGTAATGGGGTTAGTTCTTTTCGTGAAAAGAGATTTGTTTAGTTATGTCGCAATATGGCTTGGATATGAATCCTGACTAGCTCAACTAAAAAGGTGGGTATACCACTCGTTTATATATATATATATATTTATCTGTATATATATCAACATATCATTAATTTTTTATTTTTTAGGGTCCATATCATTATTAGTTTTTCTTATTTTTTATGTCTGAGGATTGGGTTACGAAGATAAATCTCTCACTTGTCTTAACCCTAAATAGTCATTATGGAACAACTATTTATCATGGAGTCACCACCAGTCTATTTTGACTAGGTCAGATTGGTAATTTATCGGAGTTCATATTTTGAGGGTTACAAAACCCCAAAAGCCCGACTCTAGGGTTTGCACTCATACTAGAGATCATATGAAAGAGTCCGAAAGTCGGTTACAATCACGAGTAAGGAATGATCTCTTCCATGATGCCTGATAATCGGTACATTATTAACTACATGTTAACTTGAATTTTGATATTTATCCAATTTCAATATCCAGTATTTAATTCCCATCCAAAATAAAATTTTATGAAACAAATTTATTATTTCACTTGAGAAAATAAGGTTTTTAATATTTTTTTATAATCAAAATATTTTTCATACCCCTCATCGAAGCATTAGAGGAATATGAAAGGTTTTTTTTTAATAATCAAAATCTCTTACGTACCCCACTGGAGGATCGGAGGAATACATAAGGTTTTATTTTCATAAAATTTGAAAAATCCATGTATTCACTTTAAAAAGGATATCTCATTATTAAATTTTTTCATAGAACTCCTCTCTTATTCTAGGAGAAATTCTACATTACTATTTTAATATTAAAGACATTGCCTTGATTTTGTAAAAATTCCAATTTTATAATAAATAATAAAATTTGTCCTTATTTTCGACTACACGTACGAAGTTAAACTCAAAGGTCCTAAATATGGTTGATAAGACCAAAATGTCCTTTAAAGTACCTTCGACATGAAAGTATCTTGATGACTTTAAAGAACTCAATTTTAGTGCAAAATTACTAAAATATCCTTAGGGTAAACCTTTAACATGAAAGTATCCTGGTAATCCTAAAAGACTCGAGAATGACCATAAAAGACGAACCTATCCCTAATGCAAACCATCATCATGAAAGAATCTTGGTGACATAAGACTCGATTCTAAGGTAAATTACCGAAGTATACCTTAGAGTGTAGCTTGGACATATAAATACTCCGAGGTTTGTGCTCATACCAGAGATCATACGAAAGAGTCTTGAAGTCGGTTACAATCATGAGTAAGGAACGATCCCTTTCATGATGCTCGATAATCGGTATATTATTAACTATGTGTTAACTTGAATTTTGATGTTTATCCAATTTCAATATTCGGTATTTAATTCCTATCCACAATAAAATTTTATGAAACAAATTTATTATTCCACTTGAGAAAATCAAGTTTTTAATTTTTTTTTAAATCAAAATATTTTTGTACCCCCACCGGAGCACCAAAGGAATACGAAAGGTCAAAATATCTTTCATACCCCTATCAAAAAATCAGAGGAATATGAAAGGTTTTATTTTAATAATCGAAATCTCTTATGTACTACATCGAGGATTGGAGGAATACATAAGGTTTTATTTTCATAAAATTTGAAGAATCCAAGTATTCACTTTAAAAAGGATATCTCATTATTAAAATTTTCCGTAGAACCCCTCTCCCATTCTAGGAGAAATTCCACATACTATTTTAATATTAAAGACATTGCCTTAATTGTGTAAAAATTCCAATTTTATAATAAATAATAAAATTTATCCTTAGTTTTGACTACACGTATGAAGTTAAACTCAAAGGACCTAAATATGGTCGATGAGACCAAAATGTCCCTTAAAGTGCTTTTGACATGAAAGTATACTTGTGACTTTAAAGAACTCAGTTTTAGTGCAAAATTACTAAAATATCCTTAAGGTAAACCTTTAACATGAAAGTATCCGGGTAATCCTAAAAGACTCGAGAATGACTATAAAAGATGAACTTATCTCTAATGCAAACCATCATCATGAAAGAATCTTGGTGACATAAGACTCGATTCTAAGGTAAATTACCAAAGTATACCTTAGTAGCTTTGACATATAAATACTCTGAGGTTTGTGCTCATACCAGAGATCATATGAAAGAGTCTTGAAGTTGGTTACAATCATGAGTAAGGAACGATCCCTTTCATGATGCTCGATAATCGGTATATTATTAACCATGTGTTAACTTGAATTTTGATATTTATCCAATTTCAATAGTCGGTATTTAATTCCCATCCAAAATAAAATTTTATGAAACAAATTTATTATTCCACTCAAGAAAATTAGGTTTTTAATATTTTTTTTAAAAATCAAATCAAAATATTTTTGTACCCCCACCGAAGCATCAAAGGAATATGAAAGGTCAAAATATCTTTCGTACCCCTATCAAAAAGCTAGAGGAATATGAAAGGTTTTATTTTAATAATCGAAGTCTCTTATGTACTCCACTGGAGGATCGGAGGAATACATAAAGTTTTATTTTCATAAAATTTGAAAAATCCAAGTATTCACTTTAAAAATGATATCTCATTATTAAAATTTTTTGTAGAACCCTTCTCCCATTCTAGGAAAAATTCCACATACTATTTTAATATTAAAGACATTGCCTTAATTTTGTTAAAAATTCTAATTTTATAATAAATAATAAAATTTGTCCTTAGTTTTGACTACGCGTACGAAGTTAAACTCAAAGGACCTAAATATGGTCGATGAGACCAAAATCTCCCTTAAAGTACCTTCGACATGAAAGTATACTAGTGACTTTAAAGAACTCAGTTTTAGTGCAAAATTACTAAAATATCCTTAGGGTATACCTTTGACATGAAAGTATCCTGGTAATCCTAAAAGACTTGAGAATGATCATAAAAGATGAACCCGTCCCTAATGCATACCATTATCATGAAAGAATCCTGGTGACATAAGACTCGATTCTAAGGTAAATTACCAAAATACACCTTAAATTGTACCTTTGACAAATAAATATCTTAGTACCCTAAAAGACTAAGTATCATTATAAAAAAGATGAACCTATCCCTATTATGCACCTTCGATCTATAAGTATCCCAGTGATCATAAAGTATTCAATTCTAAGATAAATTATTAAAATGCACCTAGGGTGTACCTTCGACATATAATATCCCAATACCTTAAAAGACTTAATAATGATATGGAATGACAAATTTATCCTAAATTGGTAGCTTAGGCATCAAAGATAACCTAAAATGCAAAAATTGCTAATAGGTGTCTAAATTTTTCAAGATTACATTTTCACCTAAAAATGGCTAAAAATGCTAGAAATGTCTTTAAATGAACAAAATATCCTACATGAGTAATTAGACATGAGAAATGACCATTTTGACCCTAAAATGCAAGGTTTTATTAAATGGTCCCTGTACTTTTTTAATTTTACAAAATGGTTCTTATATGAAATAATACACATAATCAAACATCAAACACATGAAAATTAACACAAAAAAATACCAAATATAATCACAAGCATTCTGCCAAAACCTTTGGCCTTAGAATAATTTTTTTTTTTGTATTTAAAAATAAGTCCCCAAACTTTAAAAAAAATTACAAAATGATCCCACAAATATCAAAACACATAAAACATGATAAATATGCGTGAAAACACCCTTAATAATCCTTCCACAGATTCAAGGCTGTGGAAAAAATTTTGTAGCTTTCGTAATTTAGTCACTAAACTTTCTAAAATGATAAAAAAAAACATAAAAAAAACCAAGAATCATACCAGACAAGTCACTTATGTCATGGCCAAGCTTAGATTTACCCATCCAAAACCTTCAAAAATATTGAAAAAATTATTTTTAGGCCCTTAAACTTTCAAACTCTACAAAGTAGTCCAAATATATTGAATCAAGAAAAATCAAGAAATAAATTGAATCCAAGGCTATAAATGATTAGGTCAAGTCCTATATCACCAAGAAAAAATTGTTTTTCAACTTAAACATATGCATATATCCAAGCTTCAACCAAGCTCAAGTTAACACCAATATGATAAAAATCATAAAAAACCAACATATACGTTATTAAATAATTACGTTAAAATATCAAAGAAAATAACATTATTAAGAACATATCTACAAGGTAAAGTAAACAACATATCAACAACAACATAAAAATCCAACAAATATTAAGTTATTAAAAAAATACAACAAAAATCACTGAATACATAAAATTTTTCATAGCTTTCAACACTTGTTCGTTCAGCATAAATCAAAATTCATGAGCATAAGTGATCATCAAGCTCACAGAAAGGATGAAATATAATAGAAATGAACAAAAATCAAAAGTTTTCTGAGTGAATTTACCTTAAAAACATGAAAAACTTAAGAATTTTTTTAGTGTTTTTGGCTATGGAAGCATTAGCCATTGTATGAAAGCTCTCTCCCTTTATTTATAAAGAAGGAAGATCGACCAAGGGCTGAAGAAAATCTTTGGGCCAAATCCTTCTTGAATTTTCTTTCTTTTTCTTTTAGATTTTTGTGATTTTGATAGGATTTTAATTAATAAATTTTGTCTTTGTACATAATTCATCTGCATGCAATCATCATCTAGAAGGTAAAATGAGAAAAAAAAATCTATTTTGGATAATATTTAACTCAATGATAAAATTTAACCCTGATTAAATTAATTCTCGTATAACTAAATTACCAAATTTTGAAATTAAAATAAATATGCATAAATCTATGAAAATGCAAGAAAAAATAAATAAAATTATAATTGTAAATTTTCATAAAAAATGAATAAATTGAAATAAAACGACAAAATTATAAGAAATTAAAAGTTATAAATGAATTTAATCATGTAATAGGCCCAATTAAATTTTCATGCAAAAAGTTTGGATCTAAAAGAATTAATAAAAATTTTGGAGAGAGAAAAAAATTATTAGGCTTTGTTGTAAAACCAAAATAGGCCTAATTGGCATTTGTTGGAAATAAATGGAATAATCGCAAATAGGCTTATTAGGCTTGTAGAGAATGAAATGGGCTTGGCAGAAAATTAAAAATGGCATTTGGCAAGAAATTATTGGGCTTATTGGGCTTATCAGCAAAATTTGAAAGTTTTTGGCCCATTAAAGAAATTTGGCCCAAAATAATAAAAATAAAAATAATAACAAAAATAATAAAATTTTCTTATAAAAATTCTAATATTGAATAATATAAAATTTTTTTAAGAAGTCTTATGTGCAAGAAAAAAGATAATTAAAAATCCTAAGCTCATAAAATTTTATGAGAAAAAACTTTATAGAAGAAAATTATTTTTTTTGAAAAAATGCAAAACTCATAAAATAAATAAAATTTTCAAAAAATGATTTATGAATTTAATGAAAATATTTGAAGAATTTTAAAAATTGTAAACTCAAAAAATGTTATTGAAAAATTTACGGAGTAAAAAACTCTATATTTTGGAAATGAGAAAATTCTAAAAATAAATCAAACTAAAAAAAAAAAGCTAAATTGAATGCCTTGCTCAAAAAAATTAGTTAATAAAAATAATCAAGATAAAAACTTAAATGTTGGAACAAGTTTTATCGAAAATTTATGAGCAGAAACTCACGATATAGTGAAAAATCCAAAATTCATTTGATAAAATTGCCAATTTGACACTGATATAAAATGCCAATATGGATTTTTCTTGAATATTTTTATTTTTTGAAGTGCATATCGGCATAAATACTATACAATTATTGGTAAAAATATACGATAGTCAACTTTTCACAAAAACTGTTGAAAAAGTCTCTAAGAATTGGACATTTGACAGTGTTATTATTTGCAAAGATAAATTTCAAAATTTTGACAAGAAAATATTTAAAATCTAATTTTTTCTTGAATATTTATCCTTTTTGTTTGAGATTGCTTCTTTTACAATTCTCAAAACTACACTTTTTTGTCATGTGCATACACTGTCTGTTAGGTATGACAAAATTGGTCTTGAAAACACTTAACTTGCCTGGAGGAGATCAACCTTTACTAGGCTAGCCTCCAAGTTCTCAATCTTAGATATTTAAGTTTGTTAGAAAAAAAAGGGGCTTGGATGAAATTAGGTGTCTACAAGTCAAAATCATATGTATGTAAAGTTATATGTATATGTTGTTATTAAAGGTGGTAAAATAAACCTAAGCCCGAAACATAAGTAAACCTAATTTGAACAAAAAGTTAAAAACCCAAACCCTAAAAACCCTGAACCTAAAATGGCTCGAACTCTCAATGACTTGAATCGAAAAGAAACTGAACTTGAATGAATCTGAACCCAAAAGAACCAAGACATGAAAAACCCTAAACCCAAGACTGACTCGAACTCTAACTTAAATTTAATACTAAAACTAAAAATGATGAAATTGTAATTAAATAATTTATAAAGTAAAAAATTTAATTATCAATTTTATTTTAATATTCTGTTAATAATTTAATTAAATAATAAAAACTTAAATTATATTTTATATATGATGAAATAATTATTTATTAAAAAGTAAATCAATCATGAGCTTTGAAAATATTGTCGATGGGTATATCATCCATTTATCACATTTTCTTTAATTTAATTAGTTAAACTCATTAAATATTGAGAGTTTATATATTTTATTGGTAAAATTTTAAGTGCTTCTTTGAATATTATTCTTATTTCAAGTAATGATAATTAGAGTCTGATAATAGTATAACAAAGTAATAAGGTAAATTAAAAAAAATAAAAGCCATAATAGATAATACCATATAAAAAAATCATATGTTAAACTTAGACTAGTAACATATTAAAAGAAAATATAAGGGTAATATCATAAAAAAGAAAAAGCTTAAAAACTACTATACATTATCAAACAATATTTGTACCTAGAGGTGCTTATAGGCTAGCTATGCCGGGTTCAAGCTGGGTGTAAGCATAATATTAACATCAAACATGCCTGCCCAAGCCCCGCCAATATAGGTCTTTAAATTTGCCCAAGCCTACACATATTTGTAAATAGATAGTCCAAGCCTATTTAGACCTATCCATATTATATTTTTTTAATTTATTTTTAAAATATATATTTTTTAAAATTTATCTTTATTAATTTAATATTTTTCTTTTATTAAGTTTAAAATTATAAATAATTTAACCTTTTTTTAATGTTTACACTATAATATTATGTATATGTGTTTTTTATATGATAAAAATTACATAATAGATATAGATTAAAATATATTATATAATAGTAAAATGCTAGGTCGAGCTCAATCTTGGAAGTTGGAGCTAAAGTCCAACTTATTTTTTAAATCAAGCCTAATTTTTTTGCCTAAGCCCATATTTCGGGCCTAATATTTTTGTTTAAACCCTCCCAAATATTAGGTAGGTAGCCTGGCCTTTGAGCAGATCTAATTTGTACCCAACCATAGGTAAAAAATGTTAAAATAAGTGTGTAGACAGCCCATTTTGTCAAGGGATCCTAAGGCATTGGAAGCCATCATCTAAGGCATTAGAGGTCATTATCTTGGCATCATTGGGGTTATACAAATGAGCACGGGTCAGTTTCAAATAACTTTCAACTAAAGTGAGATAGTTCAGAGAGTTACAAGTACATGCAAGGTATATTGGTGCATAGGTATTGATACCAAGCTCTTACACCAGTAAAAATTCAAATTTTCACATGTAGTATATATATAAGAGAGTTTGGTATCGAGATCTAATGAGTAGTATTGATACTTAACATGTTTACCTTGATGCAGACCTTGGCAGTGGCTAAAATTGTGATTTTTGGCCAAATGTGTCGATATTCAAGCAAGACTATTGGTACAAGCATATCAACTATCAATACATATCTCCAAGTCCCAAGACTAGAAACTTTTTTTTTTGCTCTTGGTATCAATACATGCTTTATTGTATCGATACTCATGGGCAAATATTACCTTTTGTACCAATACAGATGTTTTATGTCAATACGCTAAGGCATTTTTATCCAGTTCAAGCCATTTTTTAGCCTTTGCACCATTGATTTGAAAATCTAATTTAAACATGTGTCTTGCACCAAAAATCATCAAAACTCATACCAGGCCTCAGCTTTGGACTTGTATTTGGATTTTAAACAAAAATTTGAGACCCAAAGCCAATGACAAGGGATATTCTATGACATTATGCAAGTTGTTGAAGGGTAAGGTTGATTTTTCTCCATGCTCACTTGCATAAAATAGTCTTGATCCATTATTTTTGCTGAGCAAAGCAATGAGTTTGCATGGCAGCTTAGCACAATACATTGTCTTTACATGAAGTACATCCACCAAAACCCCATTATGCCTTTGCTTTTTGCATTTTTTTGTTTTCATTGTCACATAGATATATATATGCCAACTTTGGCTCAGCTAAGAGACACAGACACAGAGAGAACAAAAAATCCTACTATATAAATGTTCTCAACAAAGAAAGCACTCACTTTTACACATTCTTTTAATATCCCTCAACCACCAAGAAACCAAAACCCTTTTCCATTCCCATAGCTCTGTAAGACCACCACTAGAAACCTTTCCAAAACCCTTTATTCGACTCATGTTTCCTCTCAAAACTTTCTCATCCATATCCTAACTGAAAAGATCTTTCTTGTCATCATTTTATTTTTGCTTAACATAAAAAAGGAAGAATGTGGGTTTAAAGTTGCTACTCAGAGAAAAAGGTTAAAGCTTGAAGCTTTTGGTATATTTCCTCCCCATACTCTACTTATTTTCTAATTTTGTAGCATTACATCATACCAGTGACTCTTTATGTTACCATTAACATTTTAAGATTTTTATGCATTATTGTGGCCTTATTGTGATAATCTTAAGATTTTGATGATCCTTTTAATGCCTTGACGTTGCTTAGATGGTCAAACAGGCCATGTTTTATTTTCATCATCACAACAGCCCCTATTCATGCATTTGTTGCCATGTTTCATCTACTTTCACATGTCCATCTCATATTTGAATGTTCACCCTAGCATGTCTTTAGCATGTTGATGCATTTTCTTACATCTTGGTAGGCTTTATGAAACAAAAATATCTTCTTAAAAATTCCAGCATGCTTTTTTTTATTAAGCATGTTCATACTATCATACATGACTTGATTTTAGATGTCATTTATAAGGCTAACACTCTCATACATCTTGCTTGTCATTATCCTACATTTTACCACCTTTTCCATTATCAAAATACCATCTCATTTGTTTAAATGTGTTGTCCATATTCACTATTATGCATGTTGCACTTCATTCATAACATTTTTGTCAAAATGTATGCTTATTTGTTACAAAAAAATATGATTTTCAAAACCTCCAAGTTAGATCTATGCTACCTCTAATAGATGTAGTTTAACATGGATTTAATGTTTTCACTAAATTGTTCCTCCAATCTTGGGGACAAATCAAGCCTTTCAATTTGGATTCATGGTTGAATAAACTCCCATATACTATTTTCTTAGAAAATATTATTTTATTTGATAAAACATTAAGCCTTGATCTTGAGTTTAATATCCTCATTTGTGACATGGTCAACGGGTTGTTTCATCATCTTTAAATATTTTGATATTGTGGAATGAATTTGTGATGCCTATGTCACCCATTTCTTTCTGCCACAGATGTTCGGACATCCTTAGCTCGAGTCTAGTCTTAAGAAACCTAAAAATACCAAAAAATTCCCTTAGTTTTGCTTTGGTAGTACTATGCCCAGATTAAACAATTGTTTTTGAGACCAAACATTTTTTTTGGGAATTTTCTAATATTTTCCATCAGAGAGCATCAAATTACCTTTCTAACGGTGTCTCGTTTGCAACTGAATCTTTCTAGAGGAAGGAGTTATGATTTTTTAAACCTTTGCTATCTGGAAACCCTTGAACCAATGAACTGCATTTTGTTTGGGCCATTGTGGCCCCCCAGATGATTTTTTTTGAATTTTTATAAAATAGTTTTCCTAGAAAGTTCATAAAACTTCCTCTCTGGAAAGGAATCATTTGCAATTAAATGATACCGAATGAGTCCAAAATAATTTTTCAAAGCCCATTATGTCTTTTTCCCCTGTACATGCTGCTAGTGTCAAAACAAACCCAACTAAAAAAAATTTAATTCTGCTTAGAAAGTGATTTTTTAGGATTTTTGAAATATTTTTACATTAAACCATATCGAGTCATCTTTCTAATGGTATCTCACTTAATTTTTAACACCTCTAAATTTACCTAAAACAAATTCGAGAAGGGAGACAACATAATGTTATCCCTTGTTTTTGCAATTAAAATTAACCTAACTTCCTAGACCACTTTTATCGAGATGTTTAAATTTCTCAAAGTGTATCCAATTGACTCTTCATGGGGTCACATAATATAATGTAAGTCGTTTAGACTCAGATCAAGGCTGAAAACAAAAAATAATTTCATTCAAACTCTTGGGGTTCTATTTTTAAAATAGCTTTTATCCAAAATATTCCTTTTCTCTATAAATATTATTATTATTATTTTTTTGGGATACTCCAGCCCCACTTTTTGAGGAGATACTCTAACCTTGTTTTTTATTTAAAATTTAAATTTTCTCTCTTGGACATTCTCGGGACTACTAATCAAGACCCTTTTTAATAGATTTGAAATCTTCATCTTTGCAGATACTCCAACCCTACTTTCCGAGGGGATACTTTAACCCTATTTTTTGCTTAAAGTCTGAATTTTCTCTCTCCTAAAACTTTTTAAAAGGATTTTCGATCAAAACCTTCTTTTAAACACATCACCATTGGGGATACTCCAACCGTGCCTTTTGAGGGGAGACTATAACCCTGTTTTTCACCAAAAATCTAAATTCTTTCTCTCGAATCTTGGGTCATTTTAATCAAAAACTCTTTTTTGTTCGTGAAGTTACTATCAAATCCAAGCATGTCTCAAAGTTGTCATCCTAGTTATTTATCAATAATCAAAGACAATTACGAGATACATCCCGATTGTTCCTCTTTTTCTTTATGTCTTTGTGTGTGATTGATCTTATGTGATAGGATTAGGTTCTTTTTTGTAATACTAACACATTTCCCTTTTGTAGTGACCATTATGCTTTCGTATTTTAAAATCATTTTCAAAACAATTACATGACAATGCATCACTCTGGTATCTTTTTAGTGCTTGACACAGAATATTTGAATTTTAAAAATTTAATAGAAAGTTATTTCCATCATAAATCCTTATTTCCCTATATCTCTGGGGTGCATAGGTGACATAAATTTTCTTTAAAAAACCAGATCTGCGATTTATAAAAATTCATGCATTAAATGGGATTATATCAAAATAATGATAAAGTGAAGCCGAATAAATAAAAAATAAAGTGAGACATAGTTAGCGAGCACCAATTTTGGGTGTTGTAAGGGTACTAATCCTTCCCCATGAGTAACTAACTCCTAAACCCAACTGACAAATCTCTGGACCTCATCGACCTTGAAATTAATGTTTCAAGTTTCATAACTCTGAATATTGTTTTCAATAGGCATTTGATCATGCCTAGCCCAAAATGATTAGAGGTGACTCCAAATTATGGCCATTTTTTAGTAGCCTTCTGAGACTAGTTGGATGAGCGATTCGCCCGAGGGTCTCTCTCCCCTTCATAGTATTACAACTAATTCAAATCTCAATCAAGGGATAACCCAAAGGCTTAACCACACCACCATATATATATTTTAAGTTGTATGTGCTCGCTTTGGATCATTCAAAGATAAAGGGGTACATAGTGACAAAGTGTAGAAAGCACTTTCAAAAACTACATTCAATAGTACTTTAATGGTAAAGAAAAAACAAGTACAATATAAGAACACTAAATGACTAAAGAAATGTATGCATCTTGATCAATTCATAAAAATTTCATTCATTTGTTGCTTATAAGTATCACCCCAATGTTTAAAAAATCAAACTTACTAATTAATATCAAAACATATATTGTTATATACGAAATTTTTATTAACTCTTTATGATTGCAAAACTAATAGTAAAAGTGTATTGTAGAGAATAAAATATATTGCTAAATAACATAAAGAAAAAAACAATTTTGTTCTCCGGATGTTTTGTTTTAATTCTTTATAAAAAAGAATATTGTAAAGAATATAATAATACTATTAATAATTTATGGTTAATTATTTTATATAGAATTTTGTTTGTATTTTTTGTGAGAGAAATATTTTACACATAATTTTTTTTAAAAATTTTAGTTTTCTATATCTTAATTGTCAGTAATGTGCCCCTACCCTCATCATGAAGGGAGTATGCGTAGACCTGCTCGTGGGCTGGGCCGGGCCAGATTCGGGCCGGGCTTGAGCATGGTATTAACATTAAATATGCTTGCCCAAGCCCAGCCCGGCCCAAAATATGGGCCTCAAATTTTGCCTAAGCTCGCCCAAATTTGTAAATAGATAGTCCAAGCCCGTTTAGGCCCGCCCGTATTATATTTTTTTATAATTTATTTTTTTAAATATAATTTTTATTAATTTAATAATTTTCTTTTATTAAGTTTATAAATATAAATAATTTAACTTAGCTT
>JBBYHK010000013.1:5781062-5813442 GCA_038382065.1 Adansonia grandidieri
CTTAAAATATATTTTAAACATTTTAATATGATTTATGCATGAAATATTTTGACAAGCTTTTTTGGGTCAAATTGTATGGTCAATTCCTCTGCTATAATGAAATGACGAATTTAATTTTTCGGTTTAATTTGAAATAATTAACTCCTCGTACATTAAACATTAAATGATACAAATTCAATTTAGTAAATGCCGTTAGTTTTTGCCGTCATTAACATGTCAGCTAGCTTTTTGGCATAGACCTTGACTTTTTTTTTTATTTGAATTTTTATCAAATTTTTATTGCTTTGCCATTGATGAGGTGGAATTATTTTTGACAGAAGCTGAAATTTTTGACAATATGTGCTCTATAAAATAGTTTTAATACCCAAAAGAAATAAAAAATAATTATTTTTTATTGATTATTTTAAACCCTTTTTCAGATTTTTTTCTCAAAATTCTGTGGCTTTTTTGTTTTCTGAGAGAATATGGTGATCATAAAATTTTAAGTTTTGTTTCTTGATATATATATATATATATATATATATATGTATATGTCCAGATTATAAGCTACGAAAGTTGTGAAGAGGGGGAAAATTTGGGATCTTAGTGGCTCTTATTATTAACAAAGGGATAATGAATTCGAGGGGTGTTCATCGCAGAAACTTCCATAGATGGAAAAGAAGATAAGGGTAAACGGGTTGGATCCGTGTCGGCTTCAAGCTCTTCAGCTTTAGTGATGGAGGATGCATCAGAAGAAGAAGATGGAGAGAAAGCTAAAGTAGATTTAAAGGACAGAAACAGTAAGAATTTTAGGTTCTTAGTGCCTCATGGAGAAGAGTCCGTGGAGAGTATTGACTCGGCTCTTGTGACCCATCAGTTTTCCCCCCCCCCCTCGATCAAGACACGAAAATGGGGTCGTCCACTTCAGAGTTCCTTCAGGCTATTGGGTTGGCGTCCAATTTTATCAATTGAAGCCCCTTGTCCCGACAAAACCAGAAGTTTTGGTGCAAAGGTTGTGTTCCTTTCACAGAACAGACAAGATTAGATCCCTCTCTGACGCACGGGAGCTGTAAAGGATTGCAGGACAACAAGCCAAGAGGACTGCCCCATATTTGCCTCAGCATCATGCATGTCTTGATGTACTTGAGGGGGCATTGTCCATGGGGATAAAACGGAGTTCTACAGGTAGTTCTTGGTTTTGAGACCAATTGCATTTACTTGCATAGTTGTCTTCCGTGCTGAACAAATTGCTTCTGATGTGTACTTGTTTATATATAATAGTAAATTCTTTGTTTTTTGGACGACGGATCATTGATAATTCTGTCTTATAAACTTTTGTGGTGTGCAGTGAGGGTTTTTGTAGGATCCCTTGCTTTTAATCTTATCTATGATAATGTTTTGTCTCAATCGATAGGAATTTCATATTTGGCCAGTTTTAATTCATGTTTCTTTCTCATTTTAGCACAGCAAAAGCCTTGAATTTTCCTTTCTTTCTTACTATTTTAAACGTTTTCTTCCTTCTTCTTGAGCCACTCAAAATTTAAGGTGTTATGGGTTTGTTGGGGGCTTTGAATAGGGGTCCGGCTGGGTGGGTTCTGTTGAGGTTTGAATGGGAAGTCCTGGTCGCAGTTAGAGGGCTTGGGTGTGGGGATATAAGACGGAGTCACGATTGGGGGTCGAGGTTGGAGGACGTGGCTTGGGTGGACGACGGTGGCACTGGGTTTGGTCTTTTGAAAGTTGAAGTTGGGAAGAAGAAAGAGAGAAGAAAGAGAGAAGAAAGAAAAGAAGGGAGAATTTGAAAAACGAAATGGACCGGTAATTGTTGAAAACGAGTGAAATAAAAAATTTTTTAAAAAATAATTATTAAAATTATTAATAAAAAATTATAATAAGTCTTTTACTTTCAATTTTATTTTTGTATGCTGTTGCTCTTCTTAGATATATAAATATATAAATTATATATATTAAAAATAATTTTTACAAATAATAAAATATTCAAAAATATTTTAATTAAATTTTGAGTTATTATTTAAAAATAATAAAAAATAAAGATATATTTTATATGAAATCTTCAATTATGACTTACAAATAATAAAAATAAAAATATATTTTGTATTAAATCTTAAATTACTATTTAAACATAATTTAATATAAAAATATTTTATATTAAATCTTGAATTAATATATATTATATATATTACACATAAATTATATATAAAAAATATTATATTAAATCTCGAATTATAAAATAATCTCTAATTACATTAAATATTAGATTAATATAAAAATAATAAGAATTAAAATTATTTTTAAAAAAATTAAAAACAATATATATTATACATCTTATATGTAATACATATATAATATAATATAATATGATATGATATAATATAATACAATATATAATATTATATATACAATATAATAATATATAATATAATATATATATATTATATATAATAAAATATAAAAATATATTATAGTAAATTATATATATTATTATATATTATTATGTAATATATAATGTATCATCCCACATATATATGATATATATTATATATATAATCTATATTGTGTATTATTATATATTAAATCATCAAGGGAATCTACTATCTCATTAAAACAGAAAAGCAATAGCAGAGAAAAAATAAAATTAACAATAAAAGAGTAATTACAATATCTTTATTAATAATTTTAATAATAATTATTTTTTTAATTATTTTTTTAATTTATTTTTTTTAATAATTATCCGTCCATTCTATTTTTTTTTTAAATTCTCCTTGTACCACCATGTCAACTTGCATATGAAAGACACGTGGTAGTTCTTGCGAGTTAAAAATAGGCCAGACAATTAACGACGAAAAATAACGGAGTTAATAATTAGACCTAAATTATTAAAAAATTATTGTATAAGGAGTTAATTATTTCAAATTAAATTAAGGGACTAAGTTTGCTAATTTCATTGTAGTAGAAAGATTGAGAGTACAATTTGACATTTTTTCTTCCTGCATGAAAATTTCTATTAACAATCATGGAAACTAAATCCTTTAAAACATAAAACTGTAGAAATCTTCATGCATTGGTTTTTAATTAACTTCTTTGTAGCAAAAAATTTTTATTTTAATTCTTTAAGGATTTTTTTTTTAAATTCTTCTCACAAGATTTTTCTTGATAAATTTTTTCACATTAATTTCTTTAATTCAATTCTCGTTATAGATTTTTAATTAGAATTCCTACATGATTAAACTATTAATTAGATTTATCACATGTGAAATTTTAATTTATCACTTAATTATGTGGATTATAGTCTGACTTTATTTTCTTTTATACTTTAGTCCTTTTAACTTAATTTCTTCCATTTGATTTTCAACTAAATCTCATCACACATTAATTTCTTGAATTTAATTTTTCCTTATGGTTTTTTAATTAGAGTTTTATATGATTAGATTCTTAATTCAATTTTATCACATGTAAAATTTTAATTATGTCTTTTAAGTCTTTGTTTCAATTTAATATAATTTTTTTTTCATGAAATTTTCAATTTGGACTTTTTTCTACTTAAATTTCTTTATTTCCTTACTTCTAAGATTTTTTTTACACATTGAATTTTCTAATCAAATTTGTCTGTACATAACTCATTTTAATTTTTAATTTGTTAGCTTAAGTCATGTGAAAAGTTTGGTAGACTTAATTCCAACAAATTTCCATTTTAACTTGGGACTAATTTGGTTCAAATCAAACTTTTATTCCAACCAAACTAGTTCAAGTTCAACTATCTCCAACATGGTTGCATGAAGACCAACCTGGTTGAAATCAAATTTCTTTCCCAACCAACTTGGACTTATTTCAAGTAAGTCTAAAATGTTGGACAAGAAGGGCATTATAGCTACCTTAATAGCTGGTGGATTATAACATGAGGCATGGGTTTATGGCAAGTTGTCACAAGTTTTCATCGAACAAGCATAAAAATTAAATCATTAAATAAAAAGAACAAATATGGTATATTTTTGGTCATTTACATGGTTTTTTTTTTTTTTTTGGGAGGGAGGAATCATTTTTGGTTTTTCTTTTCTTCTTCCCAAGCATTTGCAACTTTAAAAAAGAAATAAATACCTTGATTTTGAGAAAAAGAAAAGCTTTAAAATATTCTCCTAAGATATTTTCTAATCATTTTTTCTTTGAGCTACTTCATCTTCTCTTAGTTTCTTTCATTTTTATTTGGTTTCATTTAAATGCTTCTTAAAAACCTTAAAGTTTCATCTAGTTTTTATAAGAAAAGCTTTGTTTTCAAGTTAGAAATCAAGTGTTTTAGTTGTGAAAGGTACATTTTTCTTGATTTTCATCATTCATCATGTTCATTTTGATTTTTGAAGTTTGCTTTCCTCCTTTCAGTGAGCCTCATGAGCTTAATCTAATTAGGTGAAAACAATGAAGAAAGTAATTTTTATCACCATTTTTTTTACATATTGTCAAAAAGACAAAGATTTAAGGACATATTCAATGAAATGCCTCTACATTCATGCCATAATATGTTTTGATGATTTGGTGCTATGTTGATATGATTAAGTTCATGAGATGTTTGATGAAATACATGCTTGATTTGAGTGCCAAAATCTTATTTTTGAAACCCCCTAAGATAAGTTATGGTTAGAAACATAAAGACATTTTTTTTAGTTCCAAGGCCATGTTTGAAGGCAATAATAAGATACAGGTTTGAATGGCACGGGCTACAACTTTTGCTCCATTGCTTATAACCACCTTATTAGAGCCTAATGGCTACTATACTTTATCAAACTTATGTCATTACACAGGTGTAATCCAATACCTAAATCAATTATCTAAGTAGTTGAACAAATAGTAGAGTAATTCAACCCAATCATATAAATATAGAAGTTAGAAACCTTTAAATTATTGTAAACATTTCTTGATTTACATATCGGTCCAAACTCTTTAGGCTTATGGCATCAAGTAGCTTCTCAGTGCAGCCAATACAAATTCCATTATCAATAACTTAGTATGGAAAAAATATAAATTATTCTTTTTACGTTTTAAACCAATAATGATGAAGTATTAAATGTTTATTGGCCTTTCTATTATTTTTTTTCAAAATAATAGCCCTCAATATTATCTAGAAATATCTTCAAGGTATTTCTAGTAGGCCAGGACCTTTTTCAACATGTTGCAACCTTGAGTGACTGAACAAATCAAACAAGCCTTATTGGGTAGGCAACATAGCTTACTAATTGCATCTTTATGCAATCCTAGATCAATTAGATGGCAATTCCTAGCCTTAATGCATCATATGCTTCGTCTAACCTTAGCCTCCAAAGTTATGTGATCAAGTTTACGCATCTAGACAACATGAAATTAGTTGTGTAAGACCTATCATTTATAACTTAAGTAGTTAGGATGATTGTATGACCTTGAATGACTCGACAAGTCCTCTATAGTTGAAACTCGGGTATCTTATTATGAATGATGGAAGACATTTTTATCATGCCCAGCATATGGCTTAATATAGTACGAGGGATTTCATTATTCATTTTTATTTAAGGTTTCATCTTTGTTAGCATGCATAGCATTTTTAGAATATCACAAAAAATAAATATACTATCATGCTATCTTTTTGGATGATTATGGACTTTTATCTAGTACAATTTTCTTAAGCCGTCAAAGGAAATTGTTTGGTCAATTCCTATAGGTTACATAAAAAAAAAAACTTCTTAATTTTTCATTTAATCTCCTGAGCTTTATGGTGCATTCACTTGGATTTCCATCTTTGAGTTACAAAATTTTTTTGAACTAATCCTAATTTTACACTTTTATCTAATCTACTTGCATTTATAATAAAAAAACCTCGAGTTATATTTGAGGGGATTTAGATGAGAATAGAATTTTACAACTCTAGACCTTATTTAAATAACAAACATCCATGAAGAATTAACCATACATCCACATAGGAATAAATCCTTGAACATACCATAGATTCACAATAGTTATGAGCATTTATTTAATTGTCCTAAGTTCAAGTTACCAAATTGGAATAGGTAATTGATATTGTTTTAATTTAATTAAGAAAACAATTTTTTTAAATGGTTAATATTTATCCTAATCTTATGATAGTGAACAGAAATGTTGAGATATTAATTTTTAAATTCTTATCTTTTTGTAGTTTTTGAGCTATAACTGATGAAAATTACTTTTTTTTTTATGTTTAAGGTGTAAAAGGGGCTTGGGAGCAGGAAAAAGGGCTTAAAGGAGTTGATTGGAGTAGCCCAATAAGAGAAAAGAAAGAGCTGTTATGGATACTGCGAGGGCACGCTCTACAGGCAGACAGCTTAAATTAGAATTTTGGTTTATTTAGAATTCTAATTGAGGACAATTTGGAATCGACCAGAATTTAGATGGATTTGGGAAAATTGTAATAGATATAAAGGAAATAAGGGAAATAATTAAGGGATTTGGACTTTTCTTTAAAAAAAGATATTTTTCTTTTGAGAATGAAGGAACAGGAAAATAATGCATGGCTAAATTCTTTTCAACTAGTCAAAGGTTTTATATCGAAGTTAGATTTTCCACGACTATAAGACCTAATTTGTGTTTACAGTATTCATTGTTCTTGAATATTTGTCTTTTTTCTATGCTTAATAAACATGATTGTTATTGTTGATTGAATGTTTGGTACTGCATTTAATTTATAGGATAATCTATAGCTAGTTAGAAAATCAAATCCATAATTATTTGATTATTCAAATAAAAGTGGCAACTAACTTGGTTAGGAAAAATTCACAATCTAATCTGAATAAACCTATTCATGAGTTTATTGATTAGAATTGGCGATCCCCCTCTCATTTTTAATGCTATTGATACATTGAAACACTAAGATCGTATCTAGGGTTTATGTAATCAATAAGAGAAATAATTAACGATCGTACCTTAATTATTGAATAATTAAGGAGGGGGTAGAGAGTTAGGTCGTACCAACACCCGTAACCAATTTATTCTAGAATAACGAGTATATCTTTGCATCTATGCTCAATTGTGAGAATAAAACTTACGATTAGACCTTTGGCTAGTGTTTGTGTGATATTGATGTTTATTTCAATTTAATTTGTCCTACATTCTTAGTCTATCTTTAGTTTATTTATTTCATTTATTTTTAGTTGACTTTATAAAATCCCTATTTTATTTTGTTGATTTTGAAAGGAAATCAGATCTTACCATTCATTGTGGAGACAATCTTACTTATCACTATTTACAAAAATCTTATTGGAGTAGGGAAATTATTTTTATTGGGTTCGACACCCACCATCTTGTTAGAACAAAGTCCTATTCCAATTTAGGATTAATCATTAAATTAAGACATTATCCAATCTTGTCTTAAACATCCTAAGACATTATCCAAATTTGATAATGTTGATTTGGTGATAAATAGAAGTTTTAAAGATTAACTCTATCTAATATAATCTCCAAGATAGCCCCAATCTAGCTAGCATTTAGCTAGGATAGATTTAAATGTAAATTAGATATTATCTTAATTTGATATATCCAATCTCAAATATCAAGAATTCAAGATGAATTCAAATTTAAATCTAAATAAGATATTATCTGGATTTAATCTTGATCAAATCTTAAATATCTAGAATTTGAAATGAATTTAAATTTAAATTAAATATTATCTTGATTTATCTAATTAAATATCAAAAATTCAAAATGAATTCAAATTTTAAATTTAAATTGGATATTATCTTGATTTAATCTCATTAAATCTCAAATATCCATAATTCAAAATGAGTTCAAATTTCAAATTTATATTGGATGTGATCTTGATTTAATCTTATTAAATATCAAATATCTAGAATTCAAATTTTAAATTTAAATTGGATATTATCTTGATTTAAACTCATTAAATCTTAAATATCTAGAATTCAAAATGAAATTTAAATTCAAAATTTAAATTTCCACTTATCTTGGTTAACCATATTGAGCCTTAAAGATGAAATCCTAGTAAGAATCAAATTCGTAAAATCGAGGAAGTTGACGAAAACAAGATTTTTAGTCTGGACAAGTTGCCCGCCCTTGTGGTGGTTTCCTCCGAGCATCAAAATTTTGTGCAACTACTAGTGGTTTGCTCCCACTAAACTCTCTAATTAATTTGTGCAAATTAAGCATCTCATGCTACCATTAATGACACAAAAAGGCAGTAAGAAGCTGGTTTGAATGTTATATGTAATGGTATGCACATGCAGTGTCCCGTATGGCTCGAAGTCAAACGTTTCAAACCAAATCTTTGCCTAATTTTTCCAACAGTTGTCATGAACTTTTCATGACCTTTTTAAGCCTGAAAAACATGAAAAAACTATAGCAAAGTAGCAGCCAAAATTCTTGAATTTTTAGGCCATAACAAAACCACCAAACTGAAGTGATATCTG
Organism: Adansonia grandidieri; assembly: GCA_038382065.1. NCBI lineage: Eukaryota > Viridiplantae > Streptophyta > Magnoliopsida > Malvales > Malvaceae > Adansonia > Adansonia grandidieri. The sequence continues at coordinate 5,789,474 of JBBYHK010000013.1, forward strand.
CATAAACAACATTAAAACATTGCCAATTAGATTTAATCACCATAAAATTATTAAAAATAATATTAAATAATTAAAAGTGTTTAAAATTATTTTAATTAACATGTGTGTATGAAGGATCATATCCGGACATCGTATATACACTATTCAAATTTAGGCATGTTCATTTACAATTATAATTTTATTAAAACCAAAAAAAGATGGTGCATTGGAACTTACTCAATAGCGTTAAAGGATCATCTTACAAGCTGTTGATCGATCCAATCATTCAAGAAAGGGAATAGAATCTGAAAAATCATACCTCAGTTTATAGAAAGCCATTCTAATGGATACAAACAATCTTTTTTTCTTTCTTGTACATAGAGCCCATTTTCGCAAACCAAAGCTGTCCAAGCTCCAACCTCTAATGATGATCCATACAGGTGACTTAGAAAACCTTTGCAAGGTGGAAACTATATCTTGTCGAAAGCAGTTGAATTCTATACGTGATGAAAAAGAGAAGGAAAATACTTTAAGAGAAGACTTTAGCTGGTACTAGCTTGACAATAGGATGAGTTTAAAGGCCTAAGCCCAACTATTGAATCCATTATTCTTCTTGATGCTTCCTTGAGTTGAATTAATCGAAAGTTCATCCTAGCAGCTTAGGTTTCAAAAGCCTTTACTTTTGCAAGGAATTTGTAAGCCAAGATTGTAGAAAAAGAGAGAAAATGATTTTCTCAGAATCAAGGGAAGTGGCGTATGAAACGCCAAAATGCCATAACTTTTCTTTTTGGGAATTCCAAGTAATGCCTCTAGGTTTTCCAACTAGTTAATGTGATGCCTAGATCAGCATATATACCTACGGTTGGAGTGCTATCTAATTTTCAATAACTGCACTTTAGCCTCTATTTGAGCAATTCAGATTGGGGCTGATTAACATTTACTCTTTAGGTATTTAGGCCAAATTTTATTTTACTCTCCATATATCATCATAATTTGTGTGACCTATTAGGCTCCCATCTCATCAGATGATAGGCATCTAGCAATGTATCAAGATTATATTTATAGATCAAGGTTGGTATCTAGTAATGTATCATGGCTACACGACATATAAGAAGTGTCAAGACGGTTTGGACAAGCGCTTCTGTGTATAATATCTCAGTGTAATTCTATCCTTTTATCATATATCCCAGAATGGGCAAGAGCTTGGTGCAGTGTCTACTCTTAATCCTTTTTCATATTGTATACAACTTTTATGTGTTAAATCCATAATCAATATCGCCTTGGCTTAAGGACTTTGAGTTAACACTGGCTAAGAGCATCTGAGATATGTCCTTTCATATCAGCTAGGGTCTCTGGGCCACTCATCCATCTTTATTATGCTTCATGTCATACCCCAAACCACCTTAAGATAATTATCTATCTATTGTGGACCTATTCATGATGATCTTTAAATATGAGATACACACAAGATAACCTGGTGTCACAAGTCTAAGGATCACTAACATTGTTAACACATAAGAGTATTTCCATAGACACTTGAGTGAAATGCCAAATGGAATTCTCATAGTGGGTCAAGTTCTATGAATTTTTTTTCATAAGAAGCACCTATATGCTATTCCCAAGTATCTCTAGCTTTAACTTATAAGATCAGAGTTGTTTGCATTAAATGTATAGAGGCTTAACATATGCATGTTTTGTGCATTGTTGATGCCGTATCTTGACAATATGATGACCATACATGTTTTTATAAACATGGATTTGATGCATAAGGATCTCATGTTGTAACTAATTAGAAATATGGGCCTTATCTACATTAGATATAAATAACTATTGTTGAATTAATCTCATGGACAAAGAAACACGTCATATCATATAATAAAATATATTATATATTACATGAAATCACTAATAGCTAGTGTATTACAAGCTTAAGCAATTGGCTTGTGAGGCTTACACTAATAAGTAGTGAATAAAAATTTTTATAAAAATTCAATAGAAAGTCACAGATCAAGAATAAAACTAAAAGAAAATGCTTTTATTTTTGGTAACAATTATGACTATGACTATGACCAACCAATGCTAATAAAAAGGCTCCGATACCACTTACAACTTGAATCTCAGACATCAAATGTCCATTGTTTAGATTAGGCTAAGTTGATCTAATAAAAATTAAAAGTAAATTGAGATAGGCATAAAAATAGTGCAGTAAAAGGATAAACTAACCAAATAGAGGTCACAGATCATTTAAGGAGCCTTTAATTGGTCTACCAATGACAAGAAGAATCCAAGATTTGAAAAATTCATACCTTAATTCAAAGGAAGCCATCCTCCCAAATTAATCACAATCTTTGCCTTGCTTGTGTACACCGGACCTGGTTATTGCAAACCGATGTTGTCTAATCATCCAGCCTCAGTTTTCTAGGTGACTTCTAAAACCTTCGTATGGTTGAGACCTTACTTTTCTACGAACTATGGTAGCATTTGAGCATTCGAAAACCTTTCTTTGATAATTATTCTACTTGCTAATACCTAAAAGAAAAAAAGAGAAAAAATGGTTTCTCTACAAAATTGCATGGAAATGGCATTGGAATTTAAGGTGCCATAACTCTCCTCTCTAGGGAAAATAAAGTGGCATCTGGGTCTTATTAGAATCTAAAAGACAGTTGAAGTAGGGTTTAAATACCCAAGTAAAAGTTCTCTCAACTACTAGGTTAAATGCACTTAAGTCCCTCATTTTTGAACTATTCATAAAACTCCTAAGTAACTTTTTCTCATTTGGTAATTTAAGCCAGTCTCATTTTAATTCCACAAATCACCTTTATGTGTGAAACTTATTAGGCCCTTATCATGTCAGCAACAAATATAAATTATTTGATTAAAATCATTTATATTAATTGATCAAGATTGACATCTAGCAATGCATCATGACCACCCAAAATGCAAGGAGAGTTAAATTGGTTTTGACAAGCCTTTCAGAGTATAATACCTCATTATAATTCAATACTTTGATTATATATCATGAAAAAGGTAAGAGCATGGTTAAGGGTCTACTTTTAACCTTGTCCTTATTAGCCTTGTAGCCCTTATGTAACTTTATAATCTATATTGCCTTAGCTAAGATCTTTTAAGCTAAAACAAGCCAAAAACAAGTGAAAATGTCCCTTCATATCACATAACGTGATGAATCTTCTTTGGATCATATATTCATCTTTAATATTCTTTATTTCATACTTAAAAAAATGCTTCTTTTGGCATCTATCAAAGTGGACCCATCATTTATGGTTTTTCTCTTAAAAGTTTAAGGTGTAAAGCTTAAATGGTATATTGTTATCGTTAATCTCATAACTAATTGCTTGATTTGCATGAATTGCATCTTAATTTATTGATCATTGATGCTTAACTTTGCCAAGCATGATGAACTCTAATTGTTTCAACCACTTCAGATTTTGCTGATTTTGTGTTTAAAGTTAAATTTTCTTGGTTATATGATGAGTTAAGCATGTTTTATTATAGTTTCTTTGAAAATGTACCTAAAACATGTTCAAATATTGAAATAAGTTTAGATCCATGTTCGACTAGCTTTAATTTGTTGAGATCTATGATGTTTTACTGGTTTAAGCTAAGATTCTTGCATCTTGAGTGAAAATATGTCGATTTTAGGATGAAATTCCATGATTCAATGCTTGATTATGCTCGGATAAGCATAGATATGTGAAAACATGAATCAACCAAGCTTAGATCCCTTTGATATTGTCTCAGCTTTGTTGCATTGCTATGGTTTGTTGAGATGTTGATGATTTTAACTCAGATTTAGCACATGTAAGCTAAAATTTGAAGTTAATTGGATAAGATCATATATTTAGATGTTAGATCTAGGTTTTGACCATGACATTTGATGAACACCTTGAGCTTAATTAATGATCATGCATTCAAATCATGATTTCAACCAAGTATGATAGGATTTTTTTAGGAAAATTGATGTCAAATGAGCATAATCTTGGTTGCTTAGGTTCAACCATAATGATCATGCATGATTGATCTTGTTCTCTTCACTTGTTTATGCATTTATGTGAAGTAGTTTAGCATATGTTTGTTAAAATGTTTATGTTGTGTGTTGAAAATTTGCTTTTTCCATAAAAAATCCTCCAAGTATAGGTTCTATCTTATTCAATCAATGGATAAGTTCAAGCTTATTTTTCAATAAGTTCTTTTAAGGAAGTCTTGGAGATATTCAATAAAAATAAGCTTGAATTCAAGCTGATTTGAACTAAAAAAATGTTTTAAAAGTGATTTTAAGTAGTTTAAAAAGCTTGAATATGTTGAGCCTTGTTGAAAGCCTTTAGACTTAGTGTTTGTATATAATGTGGGTGTTTAGTTTGGTTTAGTAGCTATTTTGGCAATAATAAGAGGTATTATGGCACCTCAAAATTATTTTAAAAGAATTAAGAAAAAGAAAGAAAGCGAGCAAAATGAGGTATTATGTCTTAAGAACATATTTTTTAGGTTGAATTTTCTTAGCTTCTAGGTTGTGTTTGATTATAGTTTTTGTTGGACCCATTATGTTTCATATTAGAAAAGTCTAACGCTCAGCTCCCGGATGTTTGAATGTCCAAAGCTGGTTCAACATAATAGGCGTAAGTGCTCAAAATAAAGTGATGTTCTTTAAATCATTACATTTTTTTCTAGTACAATTGAATTGAACAAATAAATATTTTTGTCCATGAAAATGATTTTTCTCATGGTATTTTGATGTCGTCCACTTTGAATCAGCTTTGAAACGAGCTTTCAAAGCTTGATTTTGTGATCAAATGAGTTGGGAAAAATTTCACAACACAAATTGTTCGGATACTTTATTTTCAATAGTTATGTTTTATTATTCTTTTTGTGGTAAAGTATTTTTATTGATTTTTAATATGTTTTTGGATTAAATTGGGTTTAATAAGCTTTCCAACCATTTATGGTAGATCTAGAGGCAACGCTGGACGAACATGGAATAATTTTTCCATTCGAATGTTCTATTCATTGCAATAATATCTGAGAATTGCAAAATGATTTTCTTGCATTTTTTTCACTATTTTTAATAGGAGTTATATTGAGTTATCTTTCCCAAGAATTTTAGTTTGAAACTTTTCTTATCCAAAATAGTCCAAAATAAATTCAAGAAGCTCTAGCATCAAAGTTGTCCCTTATTTTTTAGCTTCTTTGGGTTTTCATTTTATTGATCTTGAAGCATTCAAATCCTTAGAATTGATTATTTTGATGTTGTTTTAGGAGTCCATAGACTTTGGAATGCCAAGCATCAAGTTTCTAAAGGCTTGGTGACCTTTTAGGAAATGCCAAAATAATTTTAGGACTTTGAAGTCAAAATAAGAGAAGATTTGATTACGGCAAGCACCGGTTGCATTCAAAAGGCCTAACATGAGCATTCACTGATAGGATAACTTTAATAAATGAAGAAACTAATGATGATGGTGTGCAAAGTGAAAAAATCTTACCAATATTCAATAGGACTAACCTTTTTAATTTTTCTTTGACATGACATGAAATCACACATTTATCAGAATGGCATTACATACTCATATCTCTATTTGTATTTATGTTATTTTAAGAAGAATTTGTGCCATACATGTGTTAGCATTGGCATCATGGGCATTTATATCCTTTAAAATGTTAAGCTTTGTATAAGAAAGACCAATAATAGCTAGTAGTGATAGCTCAAGTTGAAATTGGCATCTAAACGGAAAAGTTTAAAAGTAGCTGGTAGGGACAATTCCAGTGAAATTGGCATCCAAATGACAAAGAATAGTTCTAGTTGAATTTGGAACCTAAACTAATAAAAGGCTTAGAGTAGTTGGTAGGGATATCTCCTATTGAAATTGGCACCTAAATGAGAAAGCCCAAGAGTAGATGATAGGGATAGCTTCAGTTAAAATTAGTACCCAAATAAGAAAGCCCAAGAGTAGTTGGGAAGGACAGTTTCCCAAATGAGAAAGCCCAAGAGTTGGTAGTAGGGATAGCTCTAGTTGAAATTAGCACCAAGATGAAAAAGCCCAACATAGTTAGCCCGGGTAAGCTTAGTAAAGTTGGCATATAAATGAGATCAAACCCAACTTGGCTGGTTAAAGACAAGCCTAGCAATGCTAGAGATTTTTGCGACAAGCCTAAACCCAAGTTGGTTGGCTAAAGACAAGTCCAGAAAAGTTGAAGACTTTTAGTCTAGCCTAGTTAGTTAAGGATAAGCCTAGCAAAGTTAGAGAGCATTAGTCTAGCCTTGGTGGCTAATGACAAGCCTAGCAAGGTTATTATTTTAGATTTTAGGCCCATGTATCTAGTTGACCAAGAGTCTAACCTAGATGGTTTAAGACAAGCTTAACTAGGTTGGTATTTTAGATTTTAGGCTTAGTTTGTTTTCCAATTATTTTCCTTCTTATTATTAGTTTTATTTTTTAAAAAAGTAAAGAATAGCTCAAAAAATTTTGTCTTCAATTTTGCCCTATTTTTAATCCTTAACAATGGCCAAAGAGGGGCTACTATAGACACCTAATTTTGTTTAACACAATTGTGTGGGATCTGAAGCTTATGACAGAAATGGACTTCCCTTCCTTCCTCAATCAAATTTCAATAACAGGGACTTAGTTGGAAGGTTTGAGATGCCTAGGGACTAAATTGGATAGGTGGAAACATTTGAAAGTCAAAACAGGGCGTTTTCATGCATAATACATGGATGTATCAATACCTTAGCATCTAGGAGTGAAATCTTCAAGGGTCAAAGGTTAGATATCGATATGTAACCTTTAAATATCAATATTCCATGATTTTTCATAACTTTTTAGCTTTTGGAAACCAATATATCGATAAATGATCATAAAATATCAATACCTTATGGCAAAAAAGTGTTTTAAAGGGTCAGACACTTGGGTTGGGCTAGTGTTTTGCATTCTTAATCACTCCGAATTAACTAGGACCACTTTTTAATCATAACTTTTTTGCACAAAAATAAAATGCACTATAAGCTTGTCAAAATATCATTTAACTAAAACCATTATAGTTTAATTTGATGTTTTTTAGTGGGATAAATTCTCTAATCATGTTTGGAAGCCAATGGACATGTATTCTGATTATTTTCCAACCAAAAGAGACTAATTTGGTTAAAATGTAAAGGGATGCTATATTGAGCTTGGGTTAAAAGCTCCTTCATATATGGGTTTAAGATAATGCCACCTTAAGGGGTAGTTTTCTTTGGGGGCATGCATCTAAGTTTGTCTACAAAACTAGCTGACTCCATGCTCTATTTAAAAGGTTTTAGCCCTTTGATCAGGACACCTAGGTGGTTAGATGTTTTTTTTGCTAGCAAGCTTGCATGAGGTGTTAAATAGAGGGCTTACATGCGTGGGGATCAAAGTTGATTAGCTAAAGATGGTTTTTTTAATCCCTTGCATAGTCCAAAATAGGGGAAAGAGTTGACTTTTAGCAAGAAAAAAAACCATAGATGCAAAAAGAGAAGCAAAAAGAGAGAAAAAAGAGAGAAAAAGAGAGTTCTTTTTAGTTTGATCGAGGATGGGTTTTCTCTTTTATTTTTAAGCTTTACTTTTGCATATTCTTCTCCTTTTCATGCGAGTTTGATGATCCTAATCCTTGGCTTAGGTGATGTTTGTGCCAATGATGTAACAACCAAGTTTTATGGCCAAACTATGGGCTATGATCTTTAAGTATTTTTTGTTGGTTTTTATTTAAAGTTCCATCTATCAAAAAGCATGTTTTCACGCATTAAAATTAGTTTAGTTGTTTATTCCATATGATTTTTGTTGTTCCAAGTTGTTTATTTTTCATGTTAAATATGTTTCATGCATGCCATCTTTATGTCATATGTTCATGAATTATATGTTTGTGTCATTTCCATGAAAAGATTGTGATGGTAATAACATTTCCATGTGTTATAATGTACCTGATACAATACCCAAATTGGTTGGATGGTGACACATGCAACTTAAGAGGAATTACCTTTAGGTTATCCCTCGATCGGTATTTGGATTAGACATGATAAGATGATAGCAAAGGGAAAGACCATCAAATGAATCACTTGTCCAATTGGTCTTGGATGGGAGCCATAAGTGACCAAAAACTTGGAGTCCCCACTTATAATTTGGGCTAGGCATGGTTAGATGTCTATTGAAAATGATATTTTGAGTTATGAAACTAAAAAAGTACGAGGACTAGAGATTCATCAATTGGGTTCAAGAGTTGGTTATACATGGGAAAGAATTAACACCCCTAGGACTATGTCTTCGGTCGGTTTGATCAGTTTGGCTAGAAAAAAATTTGAAACTGAATCGACTTTGTTAGAGAAATCAATTGAACTAACTAACCATTTTGACCATAATCAAACTAACCGAACCAACCAAATTTTGGTCGATTTGGTCAGCTAGTTCAGTTAAATTGATTTATTGGGTATTAGGATAGTAGGTTGTATATTTAGTTTGGATATGGGTTTAATTAGGCTATTTATATAAATAAATATATAAATATTAAATATTAAAAGTTTGATTAATTTGGTCAGTTTTGTTAATGATTTTACTAACCGATAACAGATCAAATTAACAAAAAACTGACATAACTATTAAACTGACTTAATAGAATAGAATTAACCAAGCTCCATCAGTTAGGTAGGTTAAGTTGGTTTGAACTGACTTATGCACAACCTTAAGTAGTCCCACGACACCTGAAATTGGTACCTGTTAAACATGTCTTACATTGCTTTCTATTTCCTTAATTTTGACTTTCATTATTTTGACAAAATCCCTTTTTCTTGCATGATTTTTGTATAAAAATTGCCAATCTAGTTTTTAAGGAAAAATTTAAATCACTTATGCACCTTGAAGATGTGGGCAACATAAGGTTTTTTGACGAAAATGACCCTTGGATTTAATTTTGAAAATCAGATATTTCGTGTGAAGCATTAAGAGATATCAACATGGAACATTGCTTATAATTAAAAAAAAAATAGTTTGGAAACATAATGCATAATGGGTATCACAAAGGGAAATATGTTAGTAAAACAAAAAAGAATATAATATTGCATAAAATAAAACACAAAAGAGCATAAAAAATAAGGGATGATCAAATGTATCTTGTAATTGCCTTTGATTATTAAGGAATAATTGAAATAACAATTTTGAGATACGTTTGAACTTGGTGTTTAAGGTCTAAAAAAGAGGTTTTGATTAAAATTTTTGAGGAAGTTCAAAAAAGAGAATATTCAGATTTAAAATGAAAAGTGGAGTTGGAGTTTCCCCTTGAAAGATGGGGTTAGAGTATCCTTAATGATGAAAAATTTAGTGATTTTTTAAATTTGAATAAAGTTTGTAAAAGCATGGCTGAAGTATCCCTTCAAAGTATGGGGTTGGAGTATCCTAAAGGTGAAAATTTAGTAATTTTAGAGAATAAAACATATTGATAGAAAAGATTAAATTTCAAATTAACAATAGCAATTGAAATAACATACCAAATTAACTAAAAAATTTTAAGCCTTGATCCGAGCCTAAGGGATTTATATTATTCTATCCAATTCCATAAGGAATTAACTGGATGTATTTCGAGGAATTCAAATGCCTTAAAAAAAAGTGGTTCAAGAAAATTCATCCAGTTTTAAAGTCCAAAAATAAGGAACAATTGTTGCCCTTCCTGAATTTATTTTGAGTCCATCCAAAGGCTTTAAGGGGTAAATGAGGTATCATTGGAAAGATATCCTAGAAAATCATTTACTAGGTGGATTCATTTTTAAAGTTATGTATGGTTCAATGTTGGTAGCATGTGTGGGGGAAAATATGTAACAAACTTTAAAAAATTGCCCTAAGCTCATTCATAGTGGTTAAATTGCAAACAACTTTTTCAAAATTGAATTTCATGAACTCTTTGGGAAAAATATTTTTAAAATCCAAAAAAATTATCTGGTGGGTTGAAATGGCCCAAATAGAATGTAAATCACTAATTGTAAGGGTTCCAAATAGGAACGATTCAAAAAGTCATAAATCCCTCATCCAAAATAATTCAAGGGTAAATAAGACACCCTTGGAAAAGTAATTCGATGCACTCTAGGGAAAAAATATTATGAAATTCTAAAAAATATTTTAGGGCTCAAAAATGATTTTTCAAGTTAGACTATAGAGCTATCAGAGCAAAACAGGGGAGCTTTTTCGGTTTTCATGTTTGCTAGGATTAGACTCGAGTTATGGACATCTGGATAACAAAAGGTGGTTAATGACAATGGATTATAGGCTCTTGACCATGAAAGGGGACTGTCAGATGAATCACTTATCCAACTAGTCTTAAGTGGCCACCATGAAGTGGCCAACAATTGGAGTTGCCACATTAGGGCTAGGCATGATTTATGCCTATTGAAACTAACATATTGAGTTACGAAGCTCAAGACATTGGTTTCACAATTTATATGGTTTAAAGATTTGACAGTTGGGTTAGGGAGTTGGTTATGCATAGGGAGGTAAGAACCTCTTTGTGATGCCCAAAATATAATCCCTAGGTTTCCTCAAGTTTAACTTTTCATTACTTAATATAATCCCTCTTTTTAATGCATGAATTTTGTATAAAATAGTAAACTCGAGTTTTAAAGAAAATATGAATCTCATAAATGCTTTATAGAGGTAAGGAACATAGAGATTGTGATTAAAAATAATCCTCGATTTGAATTTTTTAAATCGGATATTTTGTGTGAAGCATTGGAGAGATAGCGACAAAAAACATTGCCTTGTTTTTTGAAAATGGTTTTGAAGATATGAATGCAAGATGAACAATACAAGGGAAAACACGTTAGTAAGTTGGAAAAGAAATAATCTTGTATAAAGTAAATCACACAAAAAAGGGAGAAGGGGAAGGGATGATCGGAATGTACCTCGATATTGTCATCAATCATCTTGAAATAATCAAGTTGACAATTTTTGAGATGTGTTTGGATCCATTGACTAATCAAAGCACAAAAATTGGGTCAAATACTTACAAGTTCAAAGAAAATCCAAGCAGAGAAAATTTGATTTTTCTTTACAATTTTGAGAAAAATAAGATTGGCAAATCTAAATTGACGAAATTCGAATATGTCTTGAACATTTTTGAAAAAAATGAGGTTGGAGTATCCCCTTGGAAGATAGGAATAGAGTATCCTTGTAAATGAAGACTTTGGTAAGTTTTGAAGTTTGAATGAGGTTTACAAAAGAGGGGTTGGAGTATCCCCTCGGAGAAAGGGATTAGAGTATCCCTAATGGAAACTTTGATGATTTTATAGAGACGAGCTTGAAGGATTTATCTTGACAAAGGTTCAGTGATTTTTTGACAAAATGACATTTTTGACAAATTCTTGGCAAAATGGGTGATTTTTTATTTTTTAAAAAATTGATAAAAGTAAGGATAATAATGCTTAAAAATTGTTCATGCCTTGATCGGAGCCTATAGGGTCAACACATGTTCTTTTTGACTAGATGGGGTTGATTAGGATCACATGGAAGCATTCGAACACCTCAGAGAGGGAGTTTTGAGGAACTAACTATCTTGAACAATGTTAAAAGTAGGGGACAACATTACGCTATTCCCAATTTCAATTTTATTTTGGACAAATTTGAAGGTTCTAGGGGTTGTGCAAAGTACCTTTGGAAAAGTACCTCGATAAGAATCAATTAAAATTATTCCAAAAATCCTAGAAAATTACCTTCTAGGTGGAAATAATTTTGAAAGTAGGAACTAGTTCAACATTGGTAGCATGTGTAGGGGAAGTGGCTTAGCTAACTTTGGGAAAATCATTTTGGACTCATATGGAATCATTAAATCACAAAAAAAAACCTTTCCAGAAAAGGAATTTAATAAAGTTTTTATTAAAGATTTTTGAAAATTCCAAAAAAAAATCATTCGATGGGTGAAAATGGCCTAAACTGAATGTGAATTGTTGATTCCAAAGGTTCTGGATAGGCAAAATTCAAAAAATCATAACTCCCTCATCCAGAATGACCTAAGGGCAAACAAGATATCGTTGGAAGGGTGATTTGATGCCTTTTTAGGAAAAATGTCAAAAAATTTGTGAAAAATTGTTTATGGTTTGAAATAATTTTTCAAGTCATGAATATAGTGTTGCCAGCATAAAATAGGGGAAATTTTTTATTTTTTTGGATTTCTTTGGGCTAAATTTGAGCATGGACATCCAAATGTTCATGGCAGAAATCAATGAGTGGCATGGGCTTCACGAGCTCATCTACACAATCCTAGAGTATTTTTGGATGATGAAATAGCCTATTTACCATGCCACAAACACATGGATTCTAAGCAAAGATCAAGGCATGGACAAATTTTGACACTAAAAAGGACATTTTATTTTTGAGAAATAAACAAAATATTTAGCTTCTTTTAACCTTGAGTGCCAACATAAATTGTTTAATATTACCCCAAAATTAGATTATCATTTTATGAAAAAGAATAAACCAAGATTAATCCCATTATTTGGGTTAATCTTAATCTAACTTGGGGTGTTTTTTCGAATATATATATACATTAGCACATTAAACAAGCATGATAAAAACTAAAAAATAAATCAATAATATTAATAATCAAAGGCATAGAACAAAATATCATCAAGAGGCACTCAAACATGCATTTCATCATGATAAAATACAACCTCAAACATAAAAATGTCACCCCATGTTGTAATACTAGTTTTAAATTTTTTTTTTTTTTTACATTTCATGTTTGAAGATTGGGTGAGGCTTAATGGATGGTTTTCTTTCCCCTAATGGGTGGCCTGGGTTAAAAATCTAGGCCACTCGATCTTGTTTTTTTTATTTTTTTCTTTCTATTTTTTCTTCTTCTTCCTTTTTTTCTTTTGTTTTTGTCTTCTTTCTCACCCTAAAACATAAAAGAAAAAATCCTAAAAAGCAGTGGCTGGCCATCATGCTAACTATCAGTTGGCTTCCAAACTTCACTGCTAGACTCTTTTCGACATCCTCTTTCCAAATCTGAGTCAATTTTTTCTAAATCTTTTTTAGATTTTTCTAAACCTACTAGAGAAGTTTGAACCTTTTACCTCAAATTCAACCACCATCCATCGTTGGATTGTTCCCAAACTCCATTATGTTTTTCCCCTTCATATGAGCTCATTTTTCACTATAACAATTCTCCAAATAGGCATTTGAGCCTCCTTAATTAGAAAACCTCACTTTGAATTTTTTTATTTTTTTTGAAAGCTTAGTTTTTTTTTTTTAAATTCTGGAAGAATTTTTTTTTGCTTTGAGGCTTTTTTTTCAATTTTTCCTCTTTTAGCTCTCTCTTTTAGTGATTATATAACTAAAAAAAAGCTAAAATGGTTAGTGGTTTGGGAGCCAGATCCATGGCAATAGTTCCCATGGTTGGCTCTGCAACTAGGCAAAGCAGTTGCCATGCTCAGTATGGCAGCTGACCTTTTCTTTTCTTTTTCTTTTATCTTTTCTTCTGTTTTTTCTTTTTTTATTTATTTGCATGATTTCATGACATAAAGTCATGTTTGGCGTATGCGACAAAGTGACCCATTTTACAATGTACCATATTTTTTTTATTTTTTTTCTCTTTGATTGGTTTTTGTCAATTTATGACAAAAACACATGCTTGGTGATGGGTCATAGGGTTGTCATTTTATTCACAATGATCGCCTGCATTCAAAACCCAAGCCACTTATTCTTCTTATTTTTTTTTGTATTTTTTAAAAAGATAAGCCCAAATTAAAATGCATTAAAACCAATTAATCCAGATCCAACAAACCTAAATTAAAAGTGGCCTGATTAATTGAATTATTTTGAATAATGAGTGACCTAAAAATTGCCTGGATAAAATTTGGTGTCTACAACTACCCCTCTTTGGCTATTGCTGAGTATCAGAAACAAGGCAAAGATCAATAGACACTATTTTATCTAATGCATGCTTGTTGCTGCCTTGTGTTCCTATAATGAAAAGACTAAATCTAATATAATGCCACGATAAAATACAATTTTGGCAATGATTCTGAGATTTTTTTGGCAAAAGGTAAAGTATAAATTTTTGGATAAAAAACCTAGACTACGATCATAGGCTCGACCTATCCCTAGGTCCAACTCAAAATAATCGAGTGTTAATGTACCGAATTATAGCCAGCAACACTAGACTTTTGAAAGATTTTTTTGAGAAATTTTGGATAACAGACCTAAACTACAATCGTAGGCTTGACCTATCCCTAGGTTCGACTTAAATCGACAAAGTGCCAATATGCCAAATCACAACCAGCAACATCAGACTTTTGAAAGAATTTTTTTGACAAATTTCAGATAACAAACCTAGACTATGATCTTAGGATCAACCTATCCTTGGTTTGACTTAAAATGATAAAATGCCAACGTGCTGAATCATGACCAACAACATTGGTCTTTGAAAAGATTTCTTGATAGAGTGTCTTGACTAAGGTTCTTGACATATGTTCTTGACAGAGGATTTCTTGATAGAGTGTCTTGAATGAGGTTCTTGGAAAAAGTTCTTGACAGAAGATTTCTTGATAGAGTGTCTTGACTAAGGTTTTTGACAAAAGTTCTTGACATAAGATTTCTTGACAGAGTGTCTTGACTGAGGTTCTTAATAAAAGTTCTTCATAGAGGATGCTAATAAGTCAGACCATAGCATTCCAATGACATTAAACTTTGACAAGATTTCTTCACAAAGGGTCTTGACTGAGGTTCTTGATTAAAATTCTTAAGAGAGGATACCAATAAATTGGATCATAGCATTCTAGCGATGACTTGAAACCTTAGAGAGATGAAGGTCTTAATTGAGCGACTTTATGATTTGCCAATTTTCAATATCAAAGATTGTTACCAGAAAGGTCATTGAGATTCGACAAATTTTGCTTGATGTAATGCTGGTAAAATGATGTTACGCTATGATAAGACGAATGCATGATATAAAGATATGCACGTAAGTTTCTTGATAGAGTGCCTACATGATCATGAATAAGGTGTAATACGTGAACAGGCATTAGAAAATTTTTCTTTCAATTAGAAGCCATTTTCCTGATGTTGCAGTTTAGATATTATTAGGCATTGTGATCATGACTTCCTTACTGCTTGGATGATTATTTTCTTGACTCGATATATAGACATGCTCTTTTCGATAAGCTGAGAATTAGGTTGGTTATGTTTCTTGGCTCAAGGTGTTTGATGATCCTTTTGATAAGGTTGTTGGATCTTGTTGGTAGTTTGTGGGCTTGGTGACTATTTGGCTTGGTTAGTGTTTGGGTTTTGATAGGGTTTTGATTGAGTTTTGACAGTATTTTCTGACTGATGATCTCAGGAGTTGAGGATAAATCAACACATAATTGTGATAGGTAAGTATTTGGTGTAAAGATAATTCATGATCTTGACATTCAAGGCATGAATAGAGCTCCCTGTGCTCTTTTCATCTTTTTGATGTAATATCAAGAAATCCGTATATGAATTTTATTCGATTATTAAGTATACCAATTGAATGGTAATCGTAATGCAATGTAGATGTGAGCAGAAGGGGTTAAAAAAAGCAAGGTAATATTTCATTCATGATAAAAGATGTTACAGTTCAGTTTATATTTGACAAATAAAAGGCAAAATGACAATAAAGTGATCTTTTGGATGATTGATGCCCTAGAATTCTTGACATAAAGATTTTTTAATACATTTCGAGATGTCTGATGTTAGTCAATCTTCTAAAGGCACTTAAGAATACCTTGTGGCATTCTATAATGCCCTCAACTCAGGGGTTTGTTTCTTTATCCCTCCAAACTTGGGTTAGGTTTAGGTGATGTATGATTCTAATTTGGCTAAGGTTTGATCAGATTTGATTGGAGTTTTGACTTTGTTTTAGCCAAGGTAACGTTGAATTTGATTTGACATGGCTGCGACTAGGCCAGATTAAAGCTTTTCTGTCGGGTATTTGGCTAGGATTTCACTTGGTTAGAGATTGGGTCAGGTTGAGGCTTAGTTTCTTAAGCTACCTTTTTAGGTTTTTGACTCAAGTTGGGTAGATTGCCCAGATGCCCTTTTAGGTTTTTATTCGAAACCTTATTTTCTTTCTTTTGTTATTTATTTTCTATTTTTTGTTTATTGTTTTGTTTTGTGTCTTTTACTGAGTATGTATTTCTGGGTTTGTCCTTTAGGCATAATTGTAGATATCTCATTTTGTCTGGGCCCATTTCTACTATCACAGGACTTAATTGAATAATGATAAAATCAAAAGATAAAAAGAAAAACTTGAGGGCGACTGCTAAGTGCCATGTCTAAAATGTAAAATAAGGCATCAAAGGCTATTTTTCACGATGCCACTAAAGTCATTCAGATAAGTATACCGATCAATTTTCCACTATTTATGACCAAGTTGAGGAAAATTAGGAAGTCACTGGTATGTGCAAGTTATATTGGAGCATAAATATTGAAACAAGGCCTTTACATCGCCAAAAACTTGAATGTTCACATGTAGTATTGATAGAAAAGGGTTTAGTATCAATATCTAAGGTGGGGTATCGATTCCTAGCATGTTTGTATCGATACTGACCTTGGTAGTTGCTAAAGTTGTGATTTTTGGCAAAATATATTGACACACAAGCATGAATATTGATAAAATTCATGGAGTATTGATACAGGCCTATAAGTCTTGAGACTGAAAATAATTTTTTGCTTTTAGTATTGATACAGCTCTCATTATATCGATACTCATGGGTAAAAATTGCCTTTTGTATCGATACAGCATGTTTTGTATTGATACATGAAGGCATTTTTGTCCAGTTCAGACCATTTTTCAGCTTTTAAAAATTTGATAAACATGTTTTTTTCACCAAGAAACAATCATAAAACATTGCGAACCTCGACTTTGGGGTATGATAAGATTTAAACCAGTTTTAAGAGCCCAAATAGCCAATGACAGGGGTCACCTTCATAAAATATATGCTAGTAAAAGGGCTTGTCAGGTATATCTTTAGTTGTAGGCCGTTACAGTCTTTCTGCCCCTTTCCTTAGCATGGTAGAACCAATAGAAAAAAGACCAGCTGAGCATGGTAGCTAGAGATGTCCTTTAGTATAGGAATGAAAGATAAAAAATACCCTTGCTTTGTCTACTAAAAGCACTGGGTAGGCATTGAATTAAAAGGGGGAGGAAAAAAAAGGAAGACTTCTAGCCATTCCCAAAGAACTCTCCATCAATCTAAAAAAAAAAACAACTCCAACTATTCCCAAAAATCCATAGCAGTCTTCATCCCTAAAGCTCTCACAAAAACATTGTTCCATTACCTCTTACCCTTAACCTTTTTCCATTCTCATAGTTCCCTTAAACCTCCATTAGAAAACCTTAAAAAACTTAACCTTTCATAAACTTTCATCTTCAAAATACCCCACTACCAACCATATTACCGGAAAACATCTTTCTTTCATCCTTTTCTTGCTAAATAATAGCAAAAAGAGGGAAAAAACTAAGCTTAAAGTCATTGCTTTAGGAAGGAAGAAAAGTTTAAGCTTTTTTGTATATTTTCTATCTTGTTCCATATATATTCTGTTTTTATCGTCTAAATCATTTAAATTAGCCCTTTATGCTGCCATGACATCCTAGGACTCTCATGCATTATTGTTGCCTTGCTTGTGGTAGTTTTAGGATCTTGATGTTTTTGTGATGCCTTGATGTTGCTTGGCAGGCTAAACGCCTACTCTTTCATCCTATCATCAATATAGTCTTTTGTTCACCCATTCTTTGACATATTTAATCTATTTTCACATGCTTAACACATGCTTAAATGTTCACCTTAACATGTCTTATGTATGTTCATGCATTTTCTTTTGTTTTAAGGAGTCTCATGACATAAAAATGCTATCTTGAGAACGCCAGCATGCATTCCTTTGTTTAAATATGTTCATATCATTTCCATACACCTTATTTGTCATTTTCTTACATTTTTGTTACCTATTTGCATGTCAAAAATGTCATCTTTGTGTGTTTGCATGTTTAGTCAGGTGCATGTTTAGTCTAGGTGCATCTTTGTGTGTGTTGTATTTTGTTCATGAAATCTCTATCAAAATGCTTGCTTGTTTCCTAAAAACCTAATTTTCAAAAAAAATCCCTAAGTTAAGTTCATGTTACCTCCAATAGATGAAGAATAGCAGGGATTTAATGTTTTCATAAAATTTGTCTTCCAATCTTAGAGGCAAATCAAATATTTCAGCTTTGGATTCATGGTAAGATAATTTTAAAGATGTTGTTTTTCCAAGCAAAATGACCCATTTTAGTTAAATATATATATATATATATATACACACTAAGCCTTGATCTTAAATTTAACACGTTCATGATGGCATAGTCAACGGGTTGCTTCGTTATCCCAAACTACTCTGAGATTTTAGAATAAACTCGTGATGCCCGTGTCATTCTTCCCCCGTGTTATGGATGTTCGAACGTCCATAACTTAAGTTTGACCCCTAAAAAATTCAAAAATCAAATAATCCACTGTTTTGCTTTAGTAGCGTTATAATTCAAATTCAAAAAATTATTTTTGAACCACAAAGGATTTTCCGAGAATTTTTTTATTTTTTCCTTTAAAGGTTATCGAAATACCTTTTCAACGGTGTTTTGTTCGCCCTTAGATCATCTGGATGAGGGAATTGTGATTTTCAAACCTTTGCTATTTGAAACCCTTGGAACCAACATGCGATATTCTGTTTAAGCCATTTTGGCCCGTTAGATTTGAAAATTTTAAATATTTTTCTTGAAAACTTCATAAAATACCCTTTCTAGAAAGGTATCATTCACGATCTAACGATTCTAGATAAGCCCAAAATGATTTCTCAAAGTCAATCATGCACTTTTCGTTGCACATGCTGCCAATGTCGAGATAGACTTAACTTCAAAAATTAATTCTGCCTAGAAAGTAATCTTCTAGGGTTTTTGGAATATTTTTACATTATATCTTATCAAGTCCTCTTTCCAATGGTACTCATTCACCCCCTAAAGCCTTCGTATGAACCTGGAATAAATTCGAGAAAGGGAAGGACATAATGTTATCCTTTATTTTAACTCAATTTTTGAAACACCTTTATAAAGACATTTGAATGTCTCAAAATACATCTAATTGTTTCCCCTACAACATAAGCCTTTTTGACTCAAATTAAGGCTTAAGATAAAAATATATCTTGTACAAATCTTTGATTTCATATTTTCAAAATCTTTTTTTAAAACATTTTTTTAAAACATAAAAAATTTTTATCTTTGGGGATATTCCAACCCTACTCTTCATTCAAATTTTCTCTTTATTCCTAAATATTTTCATAATTTTTATTTTTGGGATACTCCAACCCTACCTCTCTGAGGGGATACTTTAGCTCCACTTTTACCTAAAAAATCAAAAAATTTTATCTCTTCCGGATGCCCTGTATTATTTTTTATTAAAATTTTTTTATCCTGCAAATTACCTTCAAATCCAAACCTATCTCTAGATTGTCATCCTAGTTATTCTTCAATAATCAAAGATGATTATGAGACACATTCCGACCGTCTCTCGTTTTTACGCTTTTTTGGTTGTGATTGTTTGTTTTTGATATTACTATACTCTTTGTCATCTTACTAACATATTTCCTTTTCATAGTGATTATCGTGCATTCATATTAAAATTTGTTTCCCAATAAAATTTGCAAGGCAATGTTTCATGTTGGTATCTCTCCAATGCCTAACATAGAATATCTAAATTTTTAATATCCAGTCTGGACATTATTTTCATGAAAAAAATCCTTAAGTTCCTAACACCTCTGAGGTGTATAGTTGATCTAATTTTCCTTTTAAAACAATTAGATCTACAATTTACAAAACCTCATGCATTAAAAGGGATTATTTCTAAATAATGAACAAATGGAAGTAATTAAGCCTAAACCGAAGTGAGACATAGTCAGTAGGTACCGATTTTAGGCATCATGGGGGTGCTAATCCTTCCTTACGTGTAACCAACTCCCGAACCCAACTAATGAATCTCTAAACTTTGTAGACCTTGAGATCAATGTTTTAAATTTTGTAACTCAAAATCTTGTTTTCAATAGGCATCCAACCTGCCTAGCCCAAAATGATCGGTGGTGACTTCAAGTTTACGAGCACTTTGTGCTAATCGTTCGAGACTAGTTGGATGAGCAATTCACCTGATGGTCTCTCCCCTTCATACTACGATGCCTAATTCAAACCCTGATCATGGGATAATTCAAAAGCTTGACCAAGACCAACCATAATTTATTTTTAAGTCAGGTGTGTTATGCCCTTTGGCTCGTCTGAAGTTTTAAAGGCATGGCATGTGGTGACAGCTTGGTGACTCCACCGGGGAATTAAAGAGTTAGGTCTATGGCAAGTTATTTTTCCCTCGGTTTTTTTGTTTTTTGGTCTCCATAATTACCTAGATATAATTCCCTTGTATTTTATCTACTAATCTCTATCTTTTATGTTTTTTCTTGCGTTAGGTATTATTTGTTCCTGAATAAATAACGACTTGAATAAGTACGGTAATATGGGAGTAAAAGAAAAAAGTTTGATTATTTCCCTGACACACGCCGTGCACTTGCCTTTGCACTAGATTTCCACCAAACACCGTGGTATGGTTAGTATCCTAATTATTAGGAGGAAGTGAGCCATCCACCTTTGTGAGTAACCCTCTACATAGACATGGCAAAACCTTTCGGGTTATAAATTACCTATGTCTTTGCATAAGAAAAATACATCCACTGGATCGAACTCATTCTGCCAAACCCATGATAAACCTAGGATTAGGGTACCTCAGCTATCCTTACTAGATGGAGGAGTAATTCAGATACTGAATTAGGCTTCAACTTAAACCCATATAGTGAACCCTACACGCTAAACCGTGTCAAACTATATTGGATTACTGCTAGAATAACTAGAAGAGTAGGATCACTTGGGGAAACATTTCTTACCTTTACTCCTATACACCATGGTTACGTGGGCGATGATGGGTGAACATTGTCACCTACGTTTGTCATTTTTATTTTCATGATCATTCCTTTAGGATATGCCATATGTTCGACGATAAATACTTTTTAAAAAGTGGGTAAGGACAAGCGAATGCCATTACCTACAATGTCATCTTAAAATAGTTATATCTGACTAAAATAAGCCATCATGTTGCCCAAATAATGGCTTAGCATGTATTTAACATAGATAGGGGTGAACGAACGTTACCATTTAAATGGTCAGTTTTAGTCCTTGTGAGGTATCATGTTGCTTCGTAAAGAGGCAATTTTTAACGCGGACGCATTGTTATGGTATTTGTTTAATGTTTCAACATTCATGATCATCATGTCTACCCTTAGGGATTGTACCACTTATTGTTGCGGCAACTTTTGTGATGCACTTTTGTTGCTGTTCTTTTATTTCTTTATCTTTGTGCCTACTATTTTGTATGGTTACTAACTTATTTCCATTTTTCCTTTTCTTTATCATGCA
Source organism: Adansonia grandidieri (assembly GCA_038382065.1). Taxonomy (NCBI): domain Eukaryota; kingdom Viridiplantae; phylum Streptophyta; class Magnoliopsida; order Malvales; family Malvaceae; genus Adansonia; species Adansonia grandidieri. The sequence goes on from JBBYHK010000013.1 coordinate 5,810,948, forward strand.
TGTATTATTTCATCATAATCATTATCATCATAAGACAACTGGTTAATGGTTCAATGTTCATCAAGTGGTGTCTGTCATGGAGTAATAGTCCACTTCAGATCTGATGACTTTTGAGGAAGTTCGAGGATGGTCAGAGCACCAGCAGTGTGAAAATAGGACATCCTTAAACTGGAGTATGTCTTAATAGTGAATGAAAGGGTCAAGACAAGGTACCGTTAGAATGATTGGCAAGAGCTAAAGTATGTATGGACTAGTTGGGATAATACCAAGAAGGAATTATTCACGAAGAGATACGGAGACATCGCTTTTTTGTTCCCAGCCCGTTTGGATGTTAGACTATTGCAAGTAGCATCTCAGTTTTGGAACCCAATATATCGATGTTTCACTTTCAATCATAAAGATTTAGTCCCCACAATTGATAATTACACTGTGTTACTTAACATTGAAAGAGCTAAGGCTAATATAATATATTGCAAGGCTTTGAACCCTCAAACTTTCAAGAAAAGACAAGCCCAGTTTCTTGGTGCATTAGAGACTTAGATTGAGAGTCACATTAAGATGAAAGGGAAAAGTGAGTGCATCTCATGGACCAATTTGAAAGAAGCAATGGCAAATACTGTTGACCTTTGATAATCTAAGATATCTATGCTCTAGCGATATATGGTCTAGTCATATTTCCAAAAAAATTAGGCTATATTAGAGCTACAGTAATAGATCTCTTCTCTCGATTATGTTGCAACATCAATCCCACATCGGCTATCATTACTGAAACCATTCAAGCTTTCAATTTTTGCAAGAAAATCGTACAAGTCACTTCATTAGATGCCCGCCACTTTTTCATATTTGGCTTGTTAGTCACTTTCACCTAAAAAAATTAGGGTCTTGTATAACTTCTTGCCCAACTTCCACTCTATCTCTAAGATTCTTGAGAAGGAATGGCCTTAGGCTAAGTCTAAAAAGCAATGGATCCAGAAATTTTGAAAACTCAAAGGGGAAGAAGTGACATGGAAAGCATTTTGTTTTTCCCTACAAACAGTCATATATCAATGTGGAGATTATAGTTGTGTGCCAATCATAGGATTATGGGAAAGCACTAGCTATGCACCCATTCTAGTTCTCTAGTAATTTTAGTGCCGACAATTCATCCTTTTCATCCAAGACCTAGAGTTGTGGGATTTTAACTATGGTGAAACCGATTACAAGTCAAAAGTTCAGCTAGCCTTTCATGCATGGAAATAGACCCACTACATGAAGAGATATTGGAGAGGGAGTAGTATGACCCTAGGATATGATGAATGGAGGATCTGTCGCATTAATGACACCTTGCCCTTGTTCGGTGTTAGGACATCATGAATATTGGTTAACAAATTTCCCTCTGAGATTGAATTACTTAAGCAAGATTTCAAGCAAGAAAAGGTGACCTTTGCTAAAGAGAGTGCTCACTTAAAGGAAGACAAGAGTCAATTAGAAATAGACCTTTACCTCCAGGATGGTAAGGTGAACTAGATTGTAAAAGAGAAGAATCATTTCAAGAAGGATCTCGAGAGTTTGAGGAAAGATTATGTGGCATTCAACAAAGTAAGCAAGTCTCAATGCTTTGAAAAAAAATCAGTTGAATGGGAAGTAGAAATTAATATCCTTGAGAAAAAATTACACCAATGTAAAGAAGAAGTTAGAGTCAATAAGGAAAAGCTCGTTAGAACTTGTGCCCTCATATCAACCTATCAAAGGAAGAATGGATGATTAAAAGCTTAAGTTTGAGATTTTAGGGCAAACCATGTCAAAAATGAGACTTTAACACTTAGAATTCAAGAGTTAAAGCATTCTCTTCAAGCTTGCCAAGACTAAATTGGTGAACTAGTAAAAGCCTCTGAATAGTGGAAGCAAGAATGGCTTTAAGTGGTTGATCACGCACGCCAAAACTATAAGAATTATCATCGCCAACTCACCGAGCAGATTTAGGCAACCCAGTTGGAAGCTGAACACATACTGGATGTGGCAAGATCCTTGACGTGCAATATTCTACCTATTTGAGACCATGAGCAAGACTCGTTGTATTTCTTGGACCATGTAATCAGGCAATGTAACTGTGTTAGGCATTTCCAAATGTAATCATGTGTAATCGAGACATTTTATTGCTTTAATGAAAGACACTATTAGTGGAGCTACCTTTTAATCCAATTATCTTTTTTGTATTTGCATGACTAACCTAATTCTTTTATTGTTTTATTTATTCATCTATCTTCATGATCAACTATTCACTCTCATTGCATCAAACATGTGCATGACATATCATAAAAGCCTAATCCGATAATAATTTAAAGTGAAGGTGCTTTAAAACATAGAACCTATAGTTTATCATCGGTATAACACTCACAATCATTGAAAAGTGATGGAAAACAATCACTAAGCCCTCATTGAGAGACTTGAACTTGTGTATAGGAAATCTTAAGAGCAATTACTCCATATGAATGAAGAACTCCAAGCTCAGATTT
>JBBYHK010000013.1:5816004-5851123 GCA_038382065.1 Adansonia grandidieri
AAAAGCAATACTATTGGTCAACAATGTGGATAAAAAAGGAGGCGATCCTCCCTATAGGATTGGAAGCCCATTGATCTTGTTCGATAACTGACCAAGAGTCAAAACTACCCTTGTTCAGACTGCACAAAGGATGATCATTTAATTTCCATCTTTTTTCCATTATAAAGATGATAAGGTGATTCCATGGAACTATGAAAGCAAAACCTTAATCATCGAAGAATCTAGTCAGTTATCATAAACATTAACCTTTCAGGGGTCAACCACCTAACTCAGAATAGTAGATCTTACATCCAAGCAGCATCAAAAAGTGAAACTCAACAAGAGAATACTAATCCCATTCCTCAAGTACCAAAATATACAACCAAAAACTCAGATCCGGTAGCAATCAAGGAGCTAGTAAGTGAGAAAGAAGCTACAAAATTTCTTAAGTTCATCAAGCACAGCGAATATAGTCTCATCAACTAGTTGAAGAAGCCACTCACTAAGATATCTATGTTGTCACTACTATTGAATTCTAAAGCTCACAGTAATGTCTTCCTCAAGGTTTTGAATGAGGCATATGTCTCTTCTGACATCTCTATACGTTAGTTGGATCATCTAGTGAGCAACATCAATGCCAGGAGTTACATATCTTTTGGCGATGATGAAATCCCACATTGAGGAAGAAGAAACTACAAAGCACCTCAGATCACCACATACTATAAAGGCATCACATTACCCAAGGTGCTCATTGATAATGGATCAACTTTAAAAGTAATGCCAGTGTGATGCTTGAACAAGTTCCCCATTGATGTATCTTATATCAAGAATAGTCATATGGTGGTATGCTCATTTGATGGAACTTGCAGAAATGTTGTAGGAAACACCACCATTCTACGTCAAATTAGCCCATGCACTAATGAAGTAGACATTCATGTGATGGTTATTGCTCCATCATACACCTATTTGTTGGGAAGGCTTTAGATTCACTCTATAGGGGCGTGCCATCATATTTGTAGTAAAAATTAAAATTCGTCATTAAAAAAATTTGTTAGTATCGAAAGAGAAGAAGATGTCATTCTTACTACCTCCAATAATGCTCCATATTTCGAGCATAACAAAGATATCCTAGAATCCTCTTTCCAATCCTTTGAGTTCATCAATGCTACTTCTGTCAAGGAAGGGTTGCCAATGGTTGAGCTTAGCCTATCGAAGAGTATTCATATGGTTTAAAGCTAACTATCAGCAAAGGTGCCTAGGCTTGAAAGGTATTCGAAAAACACCTCTAAGGGATTGCTAAAGCCTTGAAAGTTGTCAATTAGATCGATAAAAAAAGGGTTAGGATTCAAACCCAATGCACAGCAAAATAGAAAATAAGCTCAGAAAGTCTATGAAAAGAGGATGGTCAATTTATCAAGAAAAGACGTAGATTGTGAATCAATGATATTTCCACCACTTTAGGAAAGTTTTTGCCCAGGAGTTCATGTAAATACTGGCTTCGCTAATCCTATGCTCATGTTGAATAAGGCGTTCGAGGATTTCTCCATCAATGTGATTGATAAGCCAGAGATGCCGACTATAAGCCTAGAGATCAGTCCATGCCCTTCAAGATTTCTTCTGAGTGTTTAGACTGAGATTGAGATTCATGTACCATTTAAGTCTATTTCAAAGTAATGCTATGAACTAAACCTACATGCTTTTGCCCAAAAACATTATAAGATCTTTTGTATGGGCATTTTTTATTAAGTGTTATCATTGAGAATAACTAAGCATTATGTATTTCGCTCCTTATGTTCATAATTTTTGTCAACTCTTAGACCTTTCTCAACATATTTTTCCACCTATATTTTTCTTTTGTCATATTTTTAGGTACCTCGATGAAGGTGACATGAATATTCATAATTAAACTTTAGAAATCAATTTCAAGCAACCAATCTACGCTAGGGAGGTTGAGTCTGAAGAGAATCCTAAAGAGAACCCCATACCTCCAAACCTACTAAGACTAATTGAACAAAAAAATAGATATTGCCTCATGAAAGACCCACTGAAACCGTAAACCTTATAATGAAAGAAGATCTAAAAGAAGTTAAAATCAAAAACTTTATAAAACCTTAACTCGAGTTGAACTAATAAGTTTCCTCCAAGAACATTGAGATGTGTTCGCTTGGTCCTACCAAGACATGCTTGGATTAGACACTAATATTATGGTCATAAACTTCCCTTCAAACCTGACTGTAAGCCTATACAACAAAAGCTCAGAAGGATGAAGCCTAAAATGCTTCTGAAGATCAAAGAAGAAGTGAAAAAACAATTTAAAGCAAGATTACTGGAGGTAGCCAAATATCCTGAATAGGTAGCTAATATTGTCCTAGTTCCAAAAAAGGATGCTAAAGTGCTGATGTGCATGGACTATAGGGACTTGAACTGAGCTAGGCCCAAGGATAATTTTTCTCTGCCTCACATCGATACCTTAGTAGACAACACTGCCATTTTCCTTCATGGATGGATTTTCGGGCTATAACCAAATCAAAATGATAGCTGAAGGCATGGAAAAAATTACTTTTTTAACCGTGTGGGGCACTTTGTACTACAAAGTGATGCCCTTTAGACTTAAGAATGCTAGGGCAACCTATCAAAGGGTGATGGTAACATTGTTGCATGACTCATGCACAAAGAAATAGAGGTCTATGCAGATGATATGATTACCAAATTTCCAAAGGAGAGTGAACATGTTGTAAATTTATGAAAACTCTTTAAATGGCTTCATAAATAACAACTCAAATAAAATCCCATAAAATGTACCTCCGGTGCCATATCTAGCAAATTATTAGGCTTTATTGTGAGCGGGAAAGGAATAAAAGTTGATCCTGACAAGGTCAAGGTCGTTCAAAGTTTGCCACCACCTCGAACTCAAAAAGAAGTAAAAGGTTTCTTAGGAAAGATGAACTACTTTGCCCGATTCATATCTCAGTTGATCGGCAAATGCGATCCAATCTTTTAGCTATTTAGAAAATAAAATCCTGGAGAAAGGAATAAATAATGCCAAAAAGCTTTCGATAAGGTCAAACATACCTTTTGAACCCTTTAGTACTTGTGCCATCAGTGCTACATTGATCATTAATTCTATATCTATTAGTTTTTGATAAGTTAATGGGTTGTGTATTGGGCTGACACAATGACTCAGGCAAGAAGGAACATGGGCTATCTACTACTTGAACAAGAAGTTCACAAAATAAAAAAATAATTATTCATTTGTAGAGAAGCTATGTTATGCTCTAACTTAGACATCCCAAAGGTTTAGACAAAACATGTTGTACCATATTACATGGCTAATCACCAAACTCGATCCCATCAAGTATTTATGTGAAGCTCCCGCCTTGTTAGGGAGATTAGCTAAGTGGCAAGTCTTACTTTTTGAGTATGACATCATGTATGTAAATTAGAAAGCCATTAGAGGTGGTGCAATAGTGAATTTCTTAGAATCCGAGCAACAAATGACTATCAGCCTTTAGACTTTAGTTTTCCTTATGAAGATTAGATATGCATATCTGAGGCAGAGAACACTGTCAAGTGCAGTTCATCTTGGAAAATGGACTTTGATGGAGCTTCAAATGCGATGGGGCATAGAATTAGGGTAATTCTTATCTCACCTAATAGAAACCATTACCCCTTTACTATAAGGTTAAACTTTGATTGTACAAACAATATAGCTGAATATGAGGCCTAAATCATGGGACTTCAAGTAGCCATTGAAAGGGGCATGCGAATGCTACAAGTACTTAGAGATTCAGCCCTTGTAATTTATCAACTAAAAAGAGAATGGCAAATGCCGATACTAAACTGATCAATTATAGGAATCTGATCTCGAAACTTAAAAAAAGAGTTTAATGATATTTGCTTTCAACATCTACCTCAAGAAAAGAATCAAATTGTCGATGCCTTAGCCATTTTATCGTCTATGTACAAAGTCAATCAAGAATTGAATGTTGCTCCTATTCAGATAAGTATCTATACAGCACCAATACATTGTCAGAATGTTGAAGAAAAGAAGGATGACTTGCCATGGTATCATGACATTCTTCAGTACATCAAGGATCAACGATACCTAAAAGATGCCAGGGAAACTGATAAGAGAAACATCTGATGATTAGTCACGAGCTTCATTTTGGATGGTGGCATTTAGTATAAGAAAGGCTACGATCAGGTGCCAATCCGATGCTTGGATGCCTTCGAAGCTAAAAGAATACTTGAAAATGTTCATGAAGGAATTTGTAGTATGCATGCTAATAGACATTGAATGGCAAAGCAAGTCATGCGATCAAGCTATTACTGGTGACTCTTGAAAAGGATTGCATTAACTATGCTTGAAAATGCACAAATGCCAAATCTACGCTAACAAAATCCATGTCCCACTAACACCTCTACATGTTATGATAGCTCCATGGCCTTTTTCTATATAGGGTATGACATGATTAGATCGATTACCCCCAAAACTTCTAATGGACATCATTTTATTTTGGTTGATATCGATTATTTCACCAAGTGGGTAGTGGTAGCTTCATATGCTAATGTCACCAGATTAACCGTATGCAAATTTGTGAAATGGTACATCATTTATAGATTGATCTTCCTCAACAAATCATTACTGATAATGCATGCAACCTGAAAGCCAAAATAATGTAAGTGGTTTGCTTTCAGTTCAAGATTCAACATTGAAATTTCATCCCATACTATTCGAAAATGAATACGGTAGTTGAAGAAGCCAACAAGAATATCAAGAAGATAGTTGAAAAGATGGTTAAGACGTACAAAGATTGGCATGAAAAGCTACCTTTTGCATTACATGCCTATCTTACAGCAATATAAACTTCCACAGGTGCTACCTTATTCTCCTTGGACTACGTCTGAAGGCTATCCTACCAATTGAGGTTGAAATCCCTTCACTAAGAGTATTTATGGAATCACTACTTGAAGAGGCTGAATGGGTTAAGACCTGATATAAACAGCTCAATCTCATCAAAGAGAAAAAATTAAAGCCATTTGTCATGAGCAGTTATATCAACAGTGCAAGATAAGGGTCCACAACAAAAGGGTCTATCCTGGTTAATTCCAAAAAAGTGACTTGGTGCTCAAACAAATTCTCTCAATCCATAAAGATACCTAAAGAAAATGGATCCCAAATTAGGGAGGCCCGTATGTGGTGAAACATGTATTTTTTAAAGGAGCCTTAATTTTAATCGAGATGGATGGTAGCGACCTACCCAACCATGTGAACTTTGATTCTATTAAGAAATGCTATGATTGAAAGGATTTTAGTATGAAAACCCAAAAGAGCATCCTATTTCTCCTTTTCTTTCCACTTTCCAAAAAAAAAAAAAAATAAAAGAACAAAACAAAAAAACCAACAAATAAAAACAAACAAAAAGAGAGAGAACTAGCTTAAGTTGAAAACCTGAGAGGGCGACTTAAGTGACCAGACCCCTTTACTCAAACCAAGTCAAGCCCAAACCATCACCAACTTAAAACCAATTTTCGCTATATTCACAACCCTGATCAAGATGGTGGATCATAACCTAATACACCTATTCTAAGCTAACCAACCCCACCAAGTTTTATCCATACTTGTACCCAAAAAAATGGAAACTACCTAACTTTGAGGCCTCTATGCCACCATAGGGCAATCTGGGGAATTTCTTATAGACCTGGTAGTATTTGACATGATTACACGAATATGACATGCATAAGATCAAAAAACATGACATGACACAATTACATTATCAAAATCTATATAATACAAATTATAAACGTATGAAAATTGATAAAAACATAAAAAACCTTAAACATGATTATAACACAAATACACGAATTGCTAGGTCTATCTTCTTATGAATCAGGTAACACCAAAAAGATTAATCGTTTAAGAGAACTCTCCGAAAACATTCAGTGGAGGATTGATGATATCAGCATAAGGGGCCAATCAACCAGAAAGACCTCTCCTATCTCTTTTGTATTTCACAATCTTTCATAATTTCATAAGTTTGTCATAACTTGTACCATTTTTCTTTAAATAAAATATAATTACTTGATTTATTGCAAAATCTTTTTGTAACCATGTATTCTGTGTTGTTTCATGCTTATCATTTAGTTGATAACGCTTGATAAATGAACAAAACTGATAACAGGATTTCCTAGAATTACTTGGAAAGATAGACCTTCACAGGAATTTTTGTTTCATGTCTAAAGACTAAGAATGAACTTTTAAGGCCATAATCAGTTTGGCCTTGGGACTCTCACACCCTGAAAAATGAGTGTTCAAAACCTCCTCCAATGTCTTTTAAAAAGGAACAACCTTAACATTCAAAGCCTCTGGAAATCTAAAGCAAGATTGACAAACCTTAGGCAGAAGGTAGCTTATCAAATCAGAAGAGAGCAAACAGCCAAAGAACCAAAACTGACCATTGGATTAGGCTTTTAAAGTCATTACCCTTGCATCATTTAGACATGTACTTGTATCCCCATACATTATGCAACATTTAACATCTCCCATATACAAAGTCAAATTTATAGGAAACCTAAGGTACAATTTTTCTATTTTTGAAAAACCTCGAAAGGCCTTAAGTAAGTATCTTTGACCTTAGAAGCTCATTGAAAATCATCTAAGAATGGTATCTAAACTCATTTTTTTTAGTCCTCAAAGAGTATGATGCTTTTTCTTACCTACCTGCAAAGCCCAAACAAGCTGGTGGCACCTATCTATCTTTGTCCATAAAAATTTGGATGCCTTTTCTTACCTACCATAAAGCCTACACAAGTTGGTGACACTTGTTTACCTTAGTCCATGAAGAGTTGGGTGCCTTTTCTCGCCTACCACAAAGCCCACATAAGCTGGTGGCACTTATCTACCTCAATCCACAAAGAACTAGACGCTTATAAAGATAAAACCCACACAAGCTGGTAGCGTCTATCTACCTTAGTCTATAAAGAGTTGGACACTTATGGATCAAAGGCCACACAAGCTAGTGGCACCTATCTACCTTAGTCAACAAAGAGTTGGACACCTTTTCTTACCTACCATAAAGCCCACATAAGCTGGTGGCATTTGTTAACCTTAGTCCATGAAAAGCTAGATGCTTTTTCTTACCTACCATAAAGCTCACACAAGCTGGTGGCACCTATCTATCTCAGTCTAAAAAGAGCTAGACATTTATCGAGTCAAAGCCCACACAAGCTGGTGGCACCTATCTACCTCAGTCCATAAAGAGTTGGACACTTATTGAGTTAAAGCCTATAAAAGTTGGTGGCATCTATCTACCTCAGTCCATAAAGAGTTGGACACTTATTGAGTTAAAGCCCATAAAAGCTGGTGGCACCATGTTAACCTTCATCAAAGCCCACATAAGCTAGTGGCATCTGTTTGGGGTTAAACAAAAAAAACTAGTATGGAGGCCAAACCTTATAAAGCTTATTAATTTTTTTTTGCAAGTATATTCGATCTATCTTGGCTTAATACCAAATAGCTCTTTATTTCTTTGCAAGCACAAGGAACCATCATCTTACCAGAACAAAATGGTGCCTGTTTATCTTTGCCCTGTTCTTAACATTTAGCAATGGCCAGAGAGCAACAACTGTATACACTTCATTTTGTCAAGGCCTATTATTGCCATCCAGGACTTAATTAAAGGATGAAAAAATTAGAAGATAAAAAATAAGAAATTGAGGGGTGATTGTCCTATGCCATGTCGCCAGGCACTCAGCACTAAGCAAAAAATTTTTTTGGGAAGATCTAAAATGCCTATGGACCGTATTAAAGAAAAATGTAAAATGAGGTATCAAAGGCCATTTTTTAAGGTGTCATTGGAGTCATTCAGATGAGTATACGGATCAATTTCCCATTGTTTATAGCCAAGGTGAGGTAAATCAGGAAGCCACAAGTATGTGCAAGTTATATTGGTGCATAAGTTTTGATAAGAGGTTTTTACGTTGCCAAAAACTTGAATTTTCACATATAGTACTGGTACAAAAGGTTTCATATTTATACCTATGGTAGGTTAGTGATACCTAGCATGTTTATATCGATATAGACCTTACACTAGCTAAAGTTGTGATTTTTGGCAAAATGTATTGATGCATAAGCATGAGTATCGATACAATCCATGGAGTATCGATACAGGCCTCTAAGTCTTGAGCCTAGAAATAATTTTTTGCTCTTAGTATTGATACGCACCTATCAGTACTCATGGGTAGAAATTGCCTTGTTTATCGATACAACATATTTTGTAATGATACGCCAAGGCATTTTTGCCCAATTCAAACCATTTTTCAACCTTCGAAAAGCTGATTCAAGCATTTTTTTTTGCACCAAAAAGTCATCATAAATCATTGAAAACCTCAACTTTGGGCCTATGATCGTATTTAAACCAATTTTGAAAGCCTAAATAGCCAATGACAAGGGTTATTTTCATAAAATATATGTGGTAAGAGGGCATGTCAGGTCTATCTTCAGTTGTAGGCTGTTACAACCTTTTTATCCCCTTTCTCAGTATGACAGAACCAATAGAAATAAGACCAACTGAGTATGGTAACTAGAGATGTCCCCTAATACAAGAATGGAAGATCAAAAATGCCCTTGCTTTGTTTCCTAAAAGCATTGGCTGAGTATTGAATTAAAAGGGGAAAGGAAAAAAAAGAGAAGACTTTTAACATTCCCAAAGAGTTCTCTAGTAATCTCAAAAAAAAGCTATTCCTAAGAATACCTAGCAATATCCAGCCCTTAAACTCTCCCAAAGGCACTGTTCCATTACTTTTCACCCTTAACCTTATTCTATTCCTATAGTTTCCCTAAACCACCACCAGAAAACCTTTAAAAACTTAACCTTTCACACATTTTCACCCATAAAACACCTTACCATTAACCACATCATTGGAAAGCTTTTTTCTTGACCATCTTGACATAGTACTAAGTAGCTCTCTATTATTTTGCAAGCACTCGAAATCATCTTCTTACTCGAACAAAATGGTGTTTATTTGTCTTTGTCCTATTCCTAATACTTAGCAATGGCCAAAGAGGGGTAGTTATAGACACTTCATTTTATCCGAGCCAACTTTTGGCATTCCAAGTCTTAATTGAAAGATAATAAAACTAGAAAGTAAATAATGAACTAGAAGACTTCTAACCATTCCTAAAGAGCTCTCCAGCAAACCAAAAAAAAAGCTCTAGCAATTCTTAAGAATCCCTCAGCAATCTCTAGGCCTAAAATTCTTCTAAAAACACTATTCCATTGCCTTTCATGCTTAACCTTCTTCCATTCATGTAGTTCCCCTAAACCACCACCTCGAAAACCTTTAAAACTCAACTTTTGACACATTTTTGCCCTTAAAACACCCTACCATCAACCATATTACTAGAAAGCTTCTTTCTTTCATTTTTTTCTTGCTAAATAATAGCAAAGAAAAGAAAGAACTTAGCTTAAAGTCACCGCTTTAGGAAGTAAGAAAAATTGAAGCTTTTTGCTATACTTTTTACCTTATTCCATACATTTTTTATTTTTATCATCTACATCATTTTAGTGAGCCCTTTATACGGCCATGATCATCCTAGGACTCTCATGCATTATTATTGCCTTGGTTGTGGTAGTCTTAGGATCTTGATGTTCGTGTGATGCCTTGTTTTTGCTTGGTAGGCCAAACTTCTACTATGTCATTCTATCATCAAAATAATCCTTTATTCATGCATTCTTTGATATATTTCATCTATTCTCACATGCTTAACACATGCCTAAATGTTCACCTTAACACGTCTTACGTATGTTCATGTATTTTCTTGTGTTTTAAGAGTCCTATGACATAAAAATGCTATCTTGACAACTCCAGCCTGCATTTCTTTGTTTAAATATGTTCTTGTCATTTTCATATAGCTTATTTGTCATCTTTCTACATTTTTGTCATCTATTTTCGTGCCAAAATGTCATCTTTGTCTATTTGCATGTTTAGTCTAGGTGCATCTTTATGTGTGTTGTATTTTTTTTGACATCTCTGTCAAAATGCTTGCTTGTTTCCTAAAAACCTGATTTTCAAAAAAATTCCAAGTTTATGCTAACTCCAGTAAATAAAGAATAGCATGGATTTAATGTATCCATAACATTGGTCTTCCAATCCTAGGGGCAAATCAAATATTTAAGCTCTGGATTCATGGTAAGATAAGTTTAAAGATGTTGTTTTTCCAAGAAAAATTTCCCTTTTTGGTTAAATATATATATATATACACTAAGCCTTTATCTTAAGTTTAACATTTTCATGATGGCATGGTCAACGAGTTGTTTCATCATCCCAAACTACTTTGATATTATGAAATGAACTTGTGTGCTCATGTTATCTTCCCTTGTGTTGTGGACATTCGAATGTCCATAACTTGAGTTTGACCCCCAAGAAACCTTTTTTTTGCTCTAGCCGAATTGTAATTTGAATTTGAAAAATTATTTTCAACCACAAAGGATTTTCCTAAATTTTTTGATATTTTCCCTTAAAGGTTATCGAAATACCTTTCCAATGGTGTTTTGTTTGCCCTTAAATCATCTCGGATAAGGGAATTATGATTTTTTAAACCTTTGTTGTTTGAACCCCTAAAACAAGCATGTGATACTATATTTGGGCCATTTTGCCCATCATATGATTGTTTGTAGAATTTTTGGATTTTTTTCTTAAAACATCACAAAATACCTTTTTTGGAAAGGTATTGTTCATGATTTAACATTTTTGGATAAGCCCTGAATGATTTCTCAAAGTCAATCATGCACTTTTCCTTGTACATGCTGCTAGTGTCGAGACAGACCTAATTTTAAAAATTAATTCCACCTAGAAAGTGATTTTCTAGGATTTTTGAAATATTTTTACATTAAATCTTATGGAGTCTTCTTTCCAATGTACCTTATTCACCCCCTAAAGCCTTCGAATAGACCTAAAATAAATTCAAGAAATGAGCAGACACAATGTTGTCCTCTATTTTAATTTAACTTTTGAAACGCCAGACACATTCAAATGTCTCAAAATACATCCAATTGGTTCCTCCAATTGGTTCCTCTACAACACAAGCACTTTAGAATTAGATTAAGGCTTAAGACAAATATATCTTGTCCAAATCTTCAATTTCATATTTTCAAAAATGTTAAAAAAAAGAACTTTTTTCTGTTAAAACATCACAAATTTTTGTTTTTGAGATACTCTAACCTCACTGCTCTAAGGGATACTCCACCCGATTCTTCATGAAAAAACTCAAATTTTTTCTTTATTCCTAAATATTTTCTTAACTTTACCTTTAGAGATACTTCAACCCCACATCTTCGAGGGGATACTCGAACCCCTCTTTTACCTAGAAAATATAAAATTTTTTTCTTTCGAATGCCCTGTATTGTTTTGACTAAAATCTTTTTTGTCTTGTAAATGACCATCGAATCCAAACCCATCTCTAAATTGTCATCTCGGTTATTCTTCAATGATTAAAGACAATTATAAGACAAATTTTAATTGTCCCTCATTTTTACACTCTTTTGTTTGTGATTGTTTGTTTGTGATATTATTATATTCTTTGTTATCATACTAACATGTTTCCTTTTTGTAGTGATTATCGTGCATTCATATTTACAATTTGTTTCCCAATAAAATTTATAAGGCCATGTTCTATTTTGGTATCTCTCCAGTGCCTAATACGAAATATCCAAATTTTCAAAACCAATCTAGAGATTATTTTCATAAAAAAATCCTTATGTTCTTCACAACTCTGAGGTGCAAAGGTGATCTATTTTTTTTTAAAAAAAAAAACTAGATCAACAATTTACAAACCTCATGCATTAAAGGGGATAATTTCTAAATAATGATCAAATGGAACTGATTAAGCCTAAACTGAAGTGAGACATAGTTAGTAGGTATTGATTTCAAGTGTCATAGGGGTGTTAATCTTTTCTCACACGTAACCAACTCATGAACCCAACCAATAAATCTCTAAACTTTGTAGACCTTGAGCTCAATGTTTTGAGTTTCATAACTCGAAATATTATTTTTAATAGAAATCTGATCTTGCCTAGCCTAAAATGATCAGTTGTGACTCCAAGTTTATAGCCACTTCGTGGTGACCATCTATGGCTAGTTGGATAAGCGATTCACTCAATGGTCTCTCCCTTTCATACTACTATGCCTAATTCAAATCCTGATCATGGGATAATTCAAAGGGTCGGCCATGACCAACCATAATTTACTTTTAAGTCAAGTGTATTATATCTTTCGAATCATCTAACATTTCAAAGGCATGACACGTGGCCACAATAATATTTCTTGATAGTCTGAATTGACTAGATTGGTAAGACATTGCCATTTATTTTTGCTAAGATCAAGGCTCCTTCGAAGAAAGCTTGTTTCACAACATAAGGTCCCTCTTAATTAATAATCCATTTGCCTTGGGTGTCTTTATGGATCGAGAGGATCTTTTTAAGGACTAATTCCCCTTCATGAAAAGGTTGAGGCAAACCTTTTTGTCATTGGCCCTAATTATGTGTTTTTAATACATTTGCCCATGATAGATGGCTTTCATTCATTTTTTTTCGATAAGGTTCAACTGATCATATTTATCTCTGACCCATTCAGCTTCTTCGAGTATATCCCCCATCAAAACTCTTAGAGAGGGGATCTTAACTTCGATAGGTAGGATGGCTTCCATCCCATAAACTAAAGATAATGAGGTAGCATCCATGGATATTCAGACTGACGTTTGATATGCGTAAAGTGCGGAGGGTAATTTTTCATGCCAATCTTTGTAAGTCTTAGCCATTTTCTCAACTATCTTTTTGATGTTCTTGTTAGTTGTTTTGACTGTCTCATTCATTTTTGGTTAGTATGGCACTGAATTATGATGCTAGATTTTAAATTAGGAGCATACTACTTGCATTAGGTTGTTTTTCAAGTTGCAAGCATTGTCAATGATGGATTGTTCAGGAAGCCAATATTGACAGATGATGTCCCATTTTATGAACTTCATGACAATTGAATTAGAGACATTGGCATATGAGGCTGCCTCCATCCATTTAATGAAGTAATCGATTGCCATTAGAATGGACCGATGTTTGTTCGAGGCCTTAGAGGTGATAAGCCCAATCATATCCATGCCCCACACAAAGAAAGGCCATGGAGCTATCATGACATGAGTGGTGAGGGTAGGACATTGATCTTATTTGCATAAATTTGATACTTATGACATTTTCAGGCATAGTTCATATAGTTTTTTTCGATAGTTAGCTAGTAAAAACCTAATCTTATAGCTTGTTTGGTCATCTGGTGCCCATTAGCATGCGTGCCATATATCTCTTCATGAACTTCTTCTAGGATCCTTTTGGGTTCAGGAGCATTGATGCATTTGAGTAACACTTGATCTTGACTCATCTTGTATAAGACGTCTCCATCTAGAATGAATCCCATTGCAATTGTCCTGATAGTCTTTTTATCA
This sequence comes from Adansonia grandidieri, assembly GCA_038382065.1. NCBI lineage: Eukaryota > Viridiplantae > Streptophyta > Magnoliopsida > Malvales > Malvaceae > Adansonia > Adansonia grandidieri. The sequence goes on from JBBYHK010000013.1 coordinate 5,829,473, forward strand.
TTTTCTATGGCATGCTTGGGGTACTGTTGATCTCTAATGTATAAGAGGATGTCATGATACTATGGTAAGTCGTTCTTCTCTTTTTTGACATTCTGACAATGTGCCATAGTCATATAAATGCTTATCTAAATAAGAGCGTATTTGAGATTAACTTTAAACATGAATGATAATAAGGCCAAGATGTCGTTTATTTGGTTCTTTTCCTGAAGTAAGTGCTGAAAGCTGATATCATCAAATTCTTTTTTGAGTTTTGAGATCAGTTTCCTATAATGAATTAGTTTAGTGCAATAAGTTTACCACTCTCTTTTTAGTTGGTAGATGACTAGGGCTAAGTCACTGAAAGGTTGTAAAGTTTTGACATTTTTCTTCATAGCTACTTAGAGCCCCATGACACAGGCTTCATATTCTATTTTATTTTGGTACAATCAAAGTTCAAGCTGGCTGTAAAAGGATAGGTACTTTTATTAGGTGAAATCAATATTGCCCAATTCCATGCCCCAAAGCATTTGATGCTCCATTGAAACACATTTCCCATGATCGGTCATGACTATTGATATCTTTCTTGATGAAACATTAGATCTTCATCTGGGAAATCAAAGTTTAAAGGTTCATAGTCGCCTATTGCCTAGCTTGATAAAAAGTTGGCTATCGTGTTACCTTTGATGGCCTTTTGGTTGACGTAGATGATGTTGCATTCAGAGAATAGACTTCCCATCTAGCCAATCTTTTTGATAGTGTAAAGGCTTCACATAAATACTTGACAGGGTTGGGTCTCATGATTAACCATAAGGTATGGCATAACGTGTATTGCTTAAATCTCTTGGCCATCTGAAACAAAGCACAACATAATTTCTCAACTGCAAAGTAGTTGTTTTCACAGTCCTATAAGTTTTTTGCTCAAGTAGTAAATTGCTTGCTCTTTTTTTCCCTAATCATCATGCTGCCCTAGTACAAAACCCATAACTTGTCGAAAACTGCCAAGTAGAGGGTCAAAGGTCAATCAAAACTAGTGGTTCTAGCATTGGTGGGTTTGACAGATAGTCTTTAACCTTGTTGAAAGCTTCTTGACATTCCTTATTTCATTCCCCAGAATTTTATTTATGAAAGTCAAAAAATGGGGTCACATTTATCAATGAGTTAAGATATAATTCAGGAGATATAGTTTAACCTTCCCAAGAAGTTTTTCACCTCTTTTGGGGTTCAAGGTGATGGCATGTTTTGGATAGCTTTGACCTTATTTGGGTTAACTTTAATTCCCTTTTGCTGACAATGAAGCTTAGTAGCTTGCTTAAGGTGACATCAAAAGTATATTTGGTGGGGTTTACCTTTAGCCAAAATTTTCATAACCATTCGAAGAGCTTTTGAAGATTTTTGACGTGTTTAGCTTTTCTTGTTGGTTTGGCGATCATATCATCTACATAGACCTCAATCTCTTTGTGCATTAAGTTACGGAATAGTGCCACCATGGCTCTTTGATAAGTTGCCCTAGCATTTTTAAGCCCCAAAGGCATGACTTTATAGCAAAATGTGCCCTACATGGTTATGAAGGTAGTTTTCTCCATATCTCCAGGCATCATTTTAATTTGATTATTACTTGAAAACCAATCCATAAAAGAGAACAAGGAGTTCTTAGTTGTATTATCAACAAAGTATCAATATAAAGCAGTGGGAAATAATCTTTGGACTAGTCTAGTTTAGATCCCAATAATCAACACACATTTATAGTTTGCCATCTTTCTTGAGGACTAGGATAATGTTAGAAACCCATTCTAGATATTTGGCTACAATAAGGACTCTTGCCTGAAATTGTTTCTTAACTTCTTCTTTAATCTTAAGGAGCATTTTCGGTTTCATCCTCCTTAATCTTTTCTAGATTAGTTTGCATTCAAGTTAAAGGGAAAGACTGTAGACCATAATGCTGGTGTTTAATCTAGGCATGTCTTGCTATGACTAGGCAAATACTTCCCAGCATTCTTGAAGTAGGTTTATCAGTTTGGTCTTAGTAGATGGTTTTAGGGAACTTTCAATTTTGACCTCTTTTTGATCTTCTTCAGTCTCTAAATTGATGACTTCAAATGATTCCTCATCGGGCAAAATTTTTTTTTCTTCATGCTCAACCAATCGCAATAGATCTAGTGGCATGGGGTTCTCCTCAAAATCTTTTTCAAAATCAACTTCTCTCGTATAAATTGATTGTTCAAAATCCATCTCAGGAAGCTTATTTAAAACATCCATTTCATTTTATCAAAGCACCTAAAAGGGTGAGAAAATAAATAATATAGACAAAAAAATATTATAGGTAGAGAATTGGAACAAGGCAGAGAATAAAAATGGGCATACAAGATGAAATGTTTTATGTAAAAATTTATCTTATTGATGATATCCGATAAAATATGCCTATTACATGATCCCTATGAGCTATTAGGCAGAAGCAAGTAGGTTTGACATTACATAAAAATAGACATAAAAAGCATAGGGATTTCTGACACGGTGACGCTATCAGGAATAAACTTTAGTGGATGATGGTAGGTTACATTGCTTAGCTACAATTGGTTCGATTGATCATCAATGATATGGATATGAAGCTTATAGAAGGCTCGATTCAGAAGGACCAAAACATTAGTTGCCTTTTTTTTCCTTCTGATTGACCAAGATCTATGCATCCTCCCAAGTGAAAAGTCTCATAGATCGGTGGGAATACCATCAGTTTTGGTCCTACTTCTTGACCTAATAGAAAGGCTGCCTCTGATCTCTAGCCTTCTTAATTTCCTATTTCTTGTATTGCATGATGGGCTTAAATCCTAAATCCTTCTCGTCGACTTGGTTAATGACATTGAAAGCGTTGGCCTATCCTTAAAGATTCTTACCAAGCCTTTTTCTAGCTTGGTAACCTTTTCCAACAATTAACTTCAGATCTATATGGGTATTCTTTAACAGTCGAGGCTAAACTATCGATAGATCTTCTCTTATGAATGTAGCATTGACAAACTTAAATAACTAAAAGGACATCAAGTGCATCCATATTTGATTCGATATAGGTAGTATCGATAAAAGTAATAATGATCATATTTTCTTTAGCTCTAACACTAACCACTTTGTTGTCGATTATGAATTTTAGCTTTTGATGTAAAGACCAGGATACTGTCCCAGCTGAATGTATCCATGGCCTTATAGGATAGGGTGATGTCTACTACATAAAAATCAATCTCGTAAGTGCATGGGCCTATCTGAAATGGAATAATGATGTTTCGATGACTCCATAGCAAGTCCCATCCAATGCTTGCACCATTGTATGGCTACAATTAATGTGGGAAACATTAATAGGAAGCCTATTTAAGGTAGCTAAAGGCATGACATTGAGGGCAGAACCATTATCTATGAGAACTTTTGGTAAGATATGACCATTGCAATGGGTAGTAATATGTAGGGCTTTATAGCTACCCCTACCATCTAGAGGGATTTTACATTAGTGAATATATTTAGTTATCAGTGATGATACTGTTTATTAGGTGATCCAATTTGATTACTAAAATATCGACCGACACATGTGCCTTGTTTAACACTTTCAACATTGCATTTTGATGAACTTATGAGTTAAAGAGTAAGAACTATATGGAAATCTTAGCTAGTTATTTACTCAACTGATTGACAATGCAATGCTCTTTGTGCTTGATAATTTTCAAAAACTTAGTGGCTTCTTTCTTATTCACTGCTTTTTTAATCTTCTCATATTTTGAGTCATTCGTTTTAACTTGAGAACTGATAGAAATTGCAGTGGCATCAATCTTCTAATTTTCTTGAGTAGGAAGACCATAACATCTATCACTACAGGTTAAATGGCTAACTCCTAACAAGCTGACAATGGCAGTTAATTAAGTATGCTCCCCAATCATTATGACTCACCCTTCATATTTCTAAAGAATGGCTTTTGAAAATGGTGCAGGAGTCTCAATGAATAGCCCCATCATAGGTGTTAAAGAACCTGCCTTAATTTAATTGAACATAAAGGATAAGGGTTTTCCTCTTTTATACGGTGGCTATGTCTTTTTTTGCTCAATCATAATCACCAATTCGGTAGGAGATGCTTACTTTTTATCATAAAATTCAATGCTGCCTTCATCCATCATTCTCTAGACCATTGCCTAAAAATCTTTACATGTTTGAAAAGTATGGCCACAAATAGTGTGAAAGTTAAAGAAATCATCCGATTCTTCTTTTGATCTTTTAATTGCATTAAGCACTCTCGATTGAATTAATATTTGCCAAACTAGACTCATTGGTGTCTAAACCTCTTCTATGCTCTTTTGAACCTCATAATCATCATCGACACTAATCATGTTCATTGTTAGCTCAGTATGGTTTGGTAGGGGGTTTGCAGTGACATTTAACCCTTGGTTTGTCTTGAATTATAGAACCTTAGAATCAATGAGGCGTTGTACCCTTCACTTGAAAGAAATGCAGTTCTTAGTATCATGACATGCTACCCTAACATGATAGTCGCAATAGACATTAGGGTTATACCATTGATGGTATGAAAGTCTCTTATCTGGGACATACACCAGAGTAACTAAATGTCCTTCGAGCAAAGCCTGATAAAGCTCTTTGTAGGTCATAGGGATAAGTCAAATTATTATTTTTGTTGGTTTGTATCTAGATTATTTAGTGCATTTTTGACAAAATTGTTGACATTTTGGATGGCTTGCGATTAGTTATGTTGTAATGGATTCGGTGGGATAGTAAAAAATGGTCTATATGTTACGACATAAATCAACTGAGGAGGTATCATAACAGGGTTGAGTAGGGTGCACTTGGATAGTAAAGATTAGGCACTTAACACTAGCTCTATTGGGATAGGTTGGCTTCACTTATGGTATTTGTCTTTCCTTCTTTCTTCTTATTAGTAGCAAGCTTCTTGCTCAATCCAAATGACTCACCCAAGAACATCCTACATTTTTAATTACTATGCCAATCATCTTACCAGATAAAACTAGATTGATAAACTTTTTAGTGGCATTCCTTGTCAATTTCTTATATACGAAGCGTGTAGGGTGTTGATGAACATCATAGTCATGTTTTTCTTAGTTAGAAGGGGTTGGACCAACGCTACCTTTTCCCTTCACCTTTGAGCATATTGCCTGAAACTTTCGATTGGCTTTTTCTCAAAGTTCATAAGAGAAAAGTAGTAAAGGGCCCAATCTAACACATGTTGGTATTGGTTTAAGAAGGCTCTAGCCAAGTTAGCCCATGACTGAATTTTCATATTATTAAGCTCGATTACCAGTGGGTTGTTACCCTTGTCAAATTATGCTAAAAACAATAGATAAGAAGTTTCTCATCTTTCTTGTACCCTTCCATCTTCTTAAAGTACATCCAAATATGCACAGTAAGGCCAGTAGTTTCATGTAACTTCTCAAAATCTAGCACTTTGAACTTTGAGGGAATGAAAAGATTGATTCCAAATTTATCATTCCTTTTGATAGCTCTAAGGCACTTCTCTAAAAGCTAACATTTGCTCATATCATTGACAGACATTGCAAAGTTTTTACCATTCATCCTCTCTTGCTTGTTGTAGACACCTTATTTTGTCCGGCTAATTTTTAGCAATCTAGGGCACCGACATGAGAGGGGGCAATGATCCTTGGGCGACAAAAAAGTATTTTGAGGAGGTCAAGAAGGCCTATGGATCATATCAAAGGTAAATGCAAAGATGTGGCATCAAAGGACATAGTTCAAGGTGTCTGGGGACAAAAGATATGAGAAAATTCACAATTTTGCTTGAATGTATCTATACATGGTTCTCATGTATCAATAAAATGCTCCAACGTGCCAAAAATTTGAAATGTCCCCATTTGTATCAATACAACATGTAAATGTATCGATACATAAGCTTATGTATCGATATAGGAGCTCATGTATTGATACTAGGCCATGCTAAGACCACAACATGCATCTGTAAACCAATGTATCGATACATATCAACATGTATCAATATAATGGTTTATAGTATCGATACTATGATCATTGTATCTATAGAATGTTCATTGTATTGATACACTCAAGGTTTTTGGACTAAATGTATCGATACATTCTGCAATGTATTGATACATGTAGGTCATTTTCCACAGTCTGAGCATTTTTTACTGGTCCACCACTGATCCAAAACTTGATTTTAACTTGTTTCTTTGCATCTTAAAAGACCAAAACCCGTATCAGATTATGAATTTGGACTTTGGAACTAATCAAAACATTTTTTTGAAGTCTAAATTAGATAAAAAAGGTCAATGTCACATGATCACCCACTCCTCCCTAGTTTGTTGACCAAGATCACATCAGCTACCCTATTTGCTAGAATATCATTTTAGCATTTAAACTAGCCACCCTATGTCCATCACATTGGCAGCAAGTTGCTCCCTATCGCCACTCTATAGCCACCAAGCTGACATCACTTTGTCCCTTTTGAGAAATGACCAAAAACACCTCCAATGTGGCTCCAAAATGTTGGTTTATGTAGGCCACTTATATCTCAACTAAAAAAAGGTTGGATTCCAGCTCATTTTTAGCTTCCAAAACACATTCCTACACCAAGAAAACCAGAATCCCGTAGCTCTTCACTTACCACCCAAAAACAACCATAAAACACTCATTCCCAACCATTACACATTTTAAAAATCACCCTCATCCATACCAGAACCAAAACCTTATTGTTTCTCACTTTTTCTTGCTTATTAACAACAAGAAAAAAAAGGAAAATTCAAGCCATCTCTGCTGCTCCAATTACCAAAATTAAAATTTTGTTGGTATAACTTCTTACTTTATCACTTTCATTTTCCATTTTTCAGCATCTACATCATTTTAGTGAGCTCTCCATGTTTCCATCACCCTCTTAGGATTCTCATGCATTATTGTGGCCTTTGGTTGTGGTAGTTTAGGATTTGGATGCCTTAATGCCCCTTTTATGTGCAAATTGCCTCATTTTGTCCTTATTATTTTGATAGATCTTGGTCATACATTTTATGCCATATCTATGCATCTTGTTATGATTAATCCATGTATGAATTATTAGCCTAACATATTTCAAGCACATTGATACATTAGCTTGCATGAATCATTGTCATTTTCAGCATCCATAACATTTTCTTGTCTAAATGCATAACACTTTCTTTGTCTAGACCATTGGTAATGTTAGCATCGCCATTCATGTTATGTTCCATCCCCTGTGTATGTTTGTTGTTTTCCCTTTGTCAAAATGCGTGTTTGATGGCTGTCAAAAATTGGTTTTCAAAACCCCCCCAAGCCAAGCATGTTAACTTTAACCAATGATGATTAGCATGAACTTAGCATTTTCCTTAAAGTTAGCAAAAAACTCTTAGCAAAAATTGAGTTTTCCAGATCTAGATTCTTGGTTAAACAAGCTTAAATCTTCTGATTTTCCAACAAAAATGGCCTCGCAATTGTTTCCAAAATGTTCATGCCTTGTTTTTGAGTCAAAACCTTGAGTGGTATGATCAACGAGCTATTTCATCATCCCAAACTATGTTGAGGGCTGTGCAAATGAGTTCATGATGCTCATGCTACTCTTTCCCTTCAATCGTGGACGTTCGAATGTCTATGACTCGAGTTTGGACCTGTAAACATAAAGAAAATAAAAAATACACCCATATTTGCTTTATCCCCTGCTGGTAGCATAACTGTTGTAAATTGAAAAATTACTTTAAAATCCTAAATGATTTTTCATGAATTTTTTGATATTTTTCTTCAAAAAGTGTCGAATTATCTTAAAGATGATGTCTTATTCACCCTGGATCATTCCGGATGAGAGAGTTATGATTTTTCAAATCTAAACTATCTAGAACCTCTAGAATCTGAGCATGCATTCTGGTTGGGCCGTTTAGGCCCACTTAATTATCTTTCCAAATTTTTCAAACATTTTTCCTAAAAGATTCATAAAATTCCTTTTTCAAAAAGGTATTATTTGCAATTTTTTGATACCAAATGAGTCTGAAATGATTTTTCAAATTTTGACACCCCTTGTCCCTTGTATGCTCTACCAGCAGCGAAATTAATTCGAACTTGAAAATCTATTCTCCTAAAAAGTGATTTTTTTGGGATATTGGGAATATTTTTAGATTCACCATCATTGAGTTACCTTTCAACGGTATCCTGTCCACCCTCTAAAGCTTTCAAACCAATTTAGAATAAATTCAGGAAGCAGGGTAGCGTGATGTTGTCCCCTGTTTTCGATTATGGTCAAAATTGAGTTATTTTCTCGAGCTTCATATCGAGACATTCAAATGTCACCATAGCACTCTAATCGTCCTCGAGAACCTACTTTGACCTCCCATTGGCTCGTATCAAGGCACGAATATATTTTACATCTTTACCATCCTCATTCGCAATAATTTTTTTCACCAAAAGTTATCAAAATGCTCACTATCCTCTAAATCACGAAATTTTGTCAACTTAAGTTTCCCAACTCGACTTCTTTAAAGAGTGTTCGATATGTCACTTTTAGGGATACTCTAACCCTGACCTTTCAAGGGAATACTCCAACCTTGTTTTTTAAAATTGTTAAGATTTAGAAATCTTTCTTTGTCAAAATTATTTGTCATCCATAGGGATACTCCAACCCCATCTTTCCGAGAGGATACTCTAACCCTATCTTTTAACTATAATTAAATTTTCTCCTTCTTGGACTTCCATGAATATGTCAAACAAACCTTGTTTAATAAAGAAACCCAGATGTATCTAAAAAATTATCGATTCGGTTATTCCCAAATAATTTATGCCAATTGCGAGATAAATCCCAATAGTCCATCCTTTTTCTTTATCATTGCATTGAATTATCCATGTTATGTTCATTTATTGCCTTACTAACATGATTTCTTTGTGATAATTATTTGCATTCATGTTTTCTAATCATTTTAGGTAAAACTAAGGGTAATATTCCATGTGAGTATCTCTCCAGTGCGTAAAGTGGAATATTCCATTTTTCAAAGTAAAATCTAGAGGTCATCTTTATTGAAAATCTCTATATTCCCCATCTCTCTGGGCCGTATATGAGATTAAATCTTTTTCATCAAAACCTGGACTTGTATTTTTATAAGATTCATTTATTAAAAAGGGTTATATCGAAATAATAACATGTTAAGATCAAAAAAATAAAAATCGAGACAAGACATAGCTAGAAAGGTACCAATTTTGGGCATCACAACGAGGTTCGTACCTGATCGCACGTAACTAACTCCCGAACCCAACGATGAATCTTTGTACTACATAACCATGGGATCGATGTTTTAAGTTTTGTAACTCAAAAATAGGTTTCAATAGGCATTCGGTTGTGCTTAGCCTAAAATGATTAGTGGCGACTCTAAGCATTGGCCATTTCATGATGGTCATCTGAGACCAATAAGATGAGCAATTTGTCTTATGGTCCCCTTCACTATATCACAAGTCGAGAATCTATACATTTTCATTCTCATCACATCATGAAAGAAAAGTCTCGATCAAGAAGACATTTCCAAGTCAAAAAAATATTTTAAGTCATACGCACCCATAGATCCGCAAAGATCCACTCGGGGTACGTTGCGACACTCGTCATGGTCAAAGATTATAGGATTGACTGGAATGACTCTAGTATTTGCCACTTGAAATTCAAGAATGAATTGATTCGTTGCTATAAGGTTTAAGTAGATTACCAGTGGTATCAGCAAGGCTGGCATCATATTAGGTTGATGTTCTTGGTGAGTCTTTTCCTGAGTAGTTTCATTCCTAATGGTAGTGTATTTTTTTGGTTAGCTAGTTTATTTCCTATATCTATAGTACCGGCTTGTCCTTTTTCTTTACTAAAGGTTGTCATTAACTCTATTAGTTTCATGATCTGGGCTTGCATCTCATCTTGTCGATAGAGCATTTGATCTTGAGATTCCCTTGTAATTAACTCAAGACGTTTACATGCTAGATGATAGTTTTCCATGATCCTTTTATAGTGGCACACATTGTGGCAATGTGAAATAATCGATCTCGTGTTTTTTGCTTGATATTAGAATCTGTTGCACTTTTATGACCATTTTGTATTAGACTTTTTATTTTAAATATGTTTATTAATGATTGTTTATGATGAAATAACGATGAGTATGGAGTCATGACAATAAATGATCATTAATATAGATGTATAAGTAAGAAAATATAAGAATGGAATTAAAAATACAAGTGCAATAGAGATAGTTTGCTCAGAGAATAACTTCACTAACATCTTGTAGAGCAAAAAATAGAGTTTTGGCCTTATTACATTTGGAAATGGCTGACACCATTACATTATTTGATCATATGTTCCAAAAAGTATAATAGTTCTTGTTCATGGCTCCAATAGATAAAATATCACATATCAAGGATCAAGCATCGTCCATCATATCTTCAACCTCTAACTAGGCTACTTGAATTTGCCTAGTAAGATGGCGGTGGTGGTTTTGATAAATCTAGCATGCCTGATCAGCCATATGTAGCCACCCTAGTTCTTGCTGCTCGGAGGCTCTTACTAATTCATTAATCTAGCCTTGGTAAGCTTGTAGGGAATGCTCTAAACCTTGGATTCTAAGCATTAAAGCTTCATTCTTAGCCTATTTTGCTTTCAAGTCCTAAACTTGAGCTTTTAAACATTCATGTTTCCTTCAATAGGTTAATACTAAAGCATAGGCTCTAACAAGCTTTTCTTTATTAACCTTGGCCTCTTCTTTCCATCGATGCAACTTTGTTTTGAGGGTTGTAATTTTTACCTCCTATTCTACTGATGACTTACCTAGGCATCGAATTTTGCTTGCTTTACTAAGTGGCATGTAGTCTTTTGTCATTCTCTTAAGATCCTCTTTAAAGCGATTTTTCTCTTTGCTAACTTGGTTCATTTCAATATCTCAAAGATAGAGGTTCATTTCCAATTGACTCCTTTTTTTTTAATCGAGTGATTTCCTTGATGAAGGTTGTTTTTTCTTGCTCAAATTCTTGCTTAAGCAATTCAATCTCAGAGGGAAATTCATCAACTAATACTTGGATGTTCCAACATAGGACAAGGGTAAGGTATCATTGATGAGACAGTTCCTCCACTTGTCATATCCCAAAGTCATACTACTTCTTCTCTAATACTTCTCCATACAACGGGTTTGTCTCTAAGCATGGAAGGCTAGATCAACTTTAGATTTGTAACCAGGCTCACCATAGTCGAAATCCTACTACTCTGGGTCTTAGATGAAGGGGATGAATTATTAACATTGAAATTTTCATAGGATGGGTGCGTAGCTAGTGCTTCCCCATATTCCTATAAGTTGCATAAAACTATAATCTTTGCATCAGTATATGATTACCTTTGGTGAAAAGCAAGGGCCTGCCATGTCACCTCTTCCCCTCCAAGATTCTAAAATTTTTGGACTATTGCTCTTCGGACTGATCCCGAGGCCATTCTTTCTCAAGGACTTTAGAGATAGGGCTAAAATTAGGCAAAGGAATTGTATGACATCCTTTTCACTTTGTGGCAAAAGTGGCTAACAAGCTAAATATAAAGAAGCGACGCACAACCAATGAAGCGACAAGTCTCAGTTTTCTTGCAAAAATTGAGAGGCGGAACAGTTTCAGCAATGATGGTGGGTGTGGGATTGTTAGCATAATCGTGAAAAGAGATCTATTATTGCCGCTTTAACATAGCCTAATGTTTTTGAAAATATGACCAGACCATATATTACTAGAGCATGTATATCTTGGATTTTTTAGACGTTAATGGTACTTGCCATTGCTTCTTTTAAACTACTCCATAAGATGCACTCACTGTTATCTTTTGTCTTAATATAACTCTTGATCTGAGACTCTGTTACCCTGAAAATTTAAGCTAATCTTTTTTTGAAGGTTTGAGGTTACAAAGCCTTACAGTATATTTCATCAGTCTTGACTCTCTCAATATTGAGTAACGCAATATATTCATCAATTATGGGGACCAACTCTTCACAGTTGAAAGTGAAGCATCAATATGCTGGGTTCCAAAACTAAAACACTGCTTGTAACAGGCTAACATCTAATCAGACATAGAGTAAAAGGGTTATGTCTCCATATCTCTTCGTAAATGATCCCTTTTCATTATTGTTCCAACTAGTCCATATATGCTTCAGATCTTGCTAGTCATTTTCATGGTATCCTATTTTGACCATTTCATGCATCATCGAGATACACTCAGGTTTGAAAACATCCCCATCTTCAAGCTGTCGATGCTCAACCATGCTCAGACCTCTTCAAAAGATTTCAGATCAAAAGTGGACTGTTGCTTAGCCAATTGTCCCATAATGATGAATGATGCATGCGTCAGACCAAAAATAGAAAAGGAACAAGTTAGTGACCATACGAAACAATAAGCATAAGAATAAGGCAATAATAAAAGAAAAACAACAAAAATGCACCATAAAAATTGCCCAACAATAAGCAAGATGATGCCTAGGGGCGAACATGACAATTATGTAGCACACGAACAACATAACGATGTGTCCAAGTTAAAAAATTACCTGTAACGAGATAACATGATACCTCGTAAGGATAAAACTGACTGACCAAGCATCGACATTCATTTGTCACCATCGTTAAGCCATTGTTTGGATAGCCTAATAGTTTGTTTAGGTTAGATATGACTCTTTTAAGATTACATGGTGTATTATAGGTGACGGTATTCACTTGTTATCATCCACTTATTAAAGAAGGTTATTCATAGAATGCAACAGCATACCCTAAGAAATGATCATAAAAGGTATAAATGTGGGCAACAATGTTCGTTCATCAACACTTACATAATCATGGTGTATAGGAGTAAAGGTAAGAAGTGCCCCCCCGAGTGACCCCATACTTTGGATTATTCTAGTAGCAATCCGGTATGGTTTGACATGGTTTAGCTCATAAAGTTCACTATTGAGTTTGAGTTAACATCTAAATTGGTATCTGAATCACTTCTCTATCTGGTAAGGACAATCAAAGCACCCGATCCTAAGCCTATCACAAGTTTGACAGAACAGGTTCGATCCGATAGGTGTATTTCTCTTGCAAATATAAAGGGACACTCACAAGAGACATAGGTAATTTACACCTTAAAAGATCTTGCTATGCCTATGCGGAGGGTTACTTATGAAGGCAAATAGCTTACTTCCTCCTAATAAGTAGGATACTAACCTTACCATGGAGTTTTGTGGGAATCTAATGCAAATGTGAATGCAAGTGCACAATGTGTGTCTACTCAAACCTTTTGTTTACCCTTGTGTTGCCATATTTATTAACTCAACATTTATTCAGGAATGAGGCAATCCTGATTGATCTCATGACAAAAATCATGACAAATAAAAGATTAGTAGACAAAAATGGAAGGGGATTATGGTTAAATAATAACCAAAACTAAAGAAACCAAGACGTAAGAAAGATAAGACTAATCATAGGCTTAACTCTCTAAATTTATCCCTAGTTGAGTCGCCAAGTTGTTGACATTATGCCTTCAGCGAAGGAAGCGCACATGACTTAAGAGTATTTCTTAATGGGGAAATATCCTCTTGACTAGGACTATTCTTTTTTTTTTTACATGATAAGAGCGCAAAAGTATAGATTCTCAGCTTTTGACCATGAAAGGCGATCGTCAGATGAATCACTTATCCAACTAGTCTTGAGTGGCCACCATGAAGTGGCCAACAATTAGAGTTGCCATCGATCATTTGGGCTAGGCATGATTGGATGCCTATTAAAATTGATATTTTGAGTTACAAAATTCGAGACATGATTTCACAGTCTACGTGGTCTAAAGATTCGACGATTGGGTTCGAGAGTTGGTTACACACAAGAAGCCTAAAATTGGTACCTTTCTAGACATACACCAACTTGGTTTTGGTTTTATTGGTTTTGACTCAACATTATTTAATATAATCCTATTTTTTAATGCATGAATTTTGTATAAAATAGTAACTCAAGTTTTAAAGAAAATTTGAATCTCATACATGTTTCAGAAAGGTAAAGAACATAAAGATTGTGAATAAAAATGATCCCCGAGTTTAATTTTTTAAATTGGATATTTCATGTGAAGCATGGAGAGATACTAATACGAAACATTGCCTTTGTGATTTTTTGGAAATGGTTTTGAAGATATAAATGCAAGATGAACAACACAAGGGAAATGTGTTAGTTAGATGGAAAAGAAATAATATTGCTTAAAGTAAATCATACAAAAGAGGGAGAAGAGAAAGGGATGATCGAAATATATCTCATTATTGTCATCGATTATCTGAAAATAATCGAGTTGACAATTTTGGAGACATATTTGGATACAGTAACTAATAAAAGCGTAAAAACTGGGTTCAAATATTTAAAAGTTCAAAGAACATCCAGGCAGAGAATTCTTGACAATTTTGAGAAAAATAACATTGACAAATCTAAATTAATGAAACTTGAATATTTCTTGACAATTTTTGAAAAAAAATGGGGGTAAAGTATCCTCATAAATGAAAATTTTGGTAGGTTTCAAAATTTGAATGCGATCTGCGAAAATGAGGTTAGAGCATCCCCTTAAAGAATAGGGTTGGAGTATCCCTAATTAAAAATTTTATGATTTTAGAGATACGAGCTCGAAGGATTTATCTTGACAAAGGTTCGGTGATTTCTTGAGAAATGACATTTTGGACATATTCTTGATAAAGTAAATGATTTTTTATTTAAAAAATTGACAAAAGTAAGGATAATAAAGCTTAAAAATTGTTTCTACCTTGATTTAAGCCTACAAGGAGTTGGGATCACATGAAAGCATTCGAATGCCTTGGAGAGGGAGTTCAAAGGAATCAACAAGTCTTGACCAATATTTAAAACATGAGACATCATCATGTTATTCCATTTTTCAATTTTATTTCAGACAAATCCAAAGTTTGCAAGGGTCGATAAGGTACTGTTGGAAAAGTAACTCGATAAGAATCAATATAAAATTACTCTAAAAGTCCTAGAAAATTGCCTTCTAGGTGGAAATAATTTTCAAAGTAGGGACTAGTTCAACACTAGCAGCATATGTAGGGGAAGTAAGGCTACTAAAATTGGAAAAATCATTTAGGACTCATATGGAATCTTTAAATCGCAAAAGTACCTTTTTGCAAAGGGAACTTCATGAAGTTTTTATGAAAAATATTTGAAAAATCCTAAAAAATCATTTGGTTGACCGAAAAGGCCCAAACAGAGTGTGAATTGCTGATTCCAAGGGTTCTCATTGATAAAACTTTAAAAAAATCATAACTCCCTCATCCATAATGATCTAAAGGCAAACAAGACATCGTTGGAAAGGTGATTCAGTGCCCTTCTAGGGAAAAATGTCAGCAAATTTGTGAAAATTTGTTTCTGGTTTGAAAATAATTTTTTAGGTCATGAATACAATGCTGCTAGCATAAAATAGGTGAAATATTTTGTTTTCTTAGATTTCTTTGGGTTAAATTTGATCCATGGACATTCGAATATCCATGGCAGAAATCAATGAGTGACACGGGCTTCATGAGCTCAACTACACAATCTCAGAGTATTTTGGGACGATGAAACAGCTCGTTGACCATGCCACAAACATAAGGATTTTAAGTAAAAATCAAGGCATGAACAAATTTTAGCACTAAAAAAGACATTTTATTCAAAAAATAGAAATTTAGCTGCTTTTAACCTTGAATCCTAACATAAATAGCTTAATATTACCCCAAGATTAGAGTGTCAATTTATGAAAACTAATAGACCAAGATTAATCCCATTATTTGGGTTAATCTTAGTCTAACTGGGTGGGCTTTCTAAAAAATATATATATACATTAGCATATCAAACAAGTATGATAAAAGCTAAAAAAAAAAAATCAAAGGCATAGAACAAATATCATGAAGAGGCCTTTAAACAAGCATTTCATAATGATAAAGTACAACCTTAAACAAAAAAGCATCATCTAAAGTTGCAGTACCAGTTTTAAATATTTCTTGACATATCATGTTTGACAACTAGGTTTGAAACCTAAGCCACTCAATCTTGGTTTTTTTTTCCTTTTTCTTCCTTTCTTTTTTTTTCTTTTTTTCTTTTTTTTCTTCTTTTTCACCCCAAAACCAGAAAATAAAAGAAAAAATCCCAAAAATTGATGACTGACCATTACACCAACCGCTAACCATCATCATCAGTTGCCATCCATCGATGGCCTTGGCTCTCAAACTTCACCGCTAGACTCTTTTTGACCTCCTCTTTCAAAACCTGAAGTTGGATTTTTGTAGATATTTTTAGATTTTTCTAAATCTATAAGAGAAGTTTAAACATTTTACCTCAAATCAAGCCACCGTCCACTATTGGATCATTCTCAAACTCCAGTTTGTTCTTCCCCTCTGTATGGCTTCTTTTTCATTATTGGGATTCTCCAAATAAGCACTTGAGCCTTTTTAACTGGAAAACCTAACTTTTAATTTTTTTATTTTCTTTTTTTTTGAAAACTTATGTTTTTTTCTTAATTCTTGAAGAATTTTTTTTGCTCTAAGTTTTTTTTCTCCTCCTTCAGCTCTCTCCTTTGGTGATTATATAACATAGCAAAAGGCTGAAATGGTTGGTGGTTTAGAGCAAATCCATGGTAGAAGCATCGTGGTTGGCTTTACAATTAGGCAGAGCTCGACCTTTTCTTTTTTTTTTATCTTTTTTTATTTATTTTCATGATTTCAAGACATGAAATGTTTGGCGCATGGGTCAAAGTGACCCATATTTTTTGTTTCTTTTCTTTCTGATTGGTTTTTGTTATTTTATAATAAAAACACATGCTTGGTGAATGGGTCATAAGTACTTTATTCTTAAGGGTGGCCTAGTTTCAAAACCCAAGCAACTCCTTTTTATTGGTTTTTTTTTTTTTGTTTTGTGTTCTTGCATTTTTGTATTTTTTTAAAAGATAAGCCCAAATTAAAATAAATTGGGACTAATTAATCAGAATCCAACAAACCTAAATTAAAAGTGGCATGATTAATTGATTTATTTCAAATAACGAGTGACCCAAAAACTACCAAGATAAAATTTGGTGTTTACAAAAAGCTTGATATTCCCCAAGATTGGAGGATCAATTAATGAAAACATTAAATCCATGTCAAAGTACATTTATTGAAGGTAACATGGACTTAGTTTAAGGGTTTTTTTGAAAATCATGTTTTTACAGTAAATAAGCAAACATCTTGATGAACACATTATCAACTAAATGTGATATACATGAAAACGAACATGGATAGCATATTGAAATTGAAACAAACAAAGATGACATTTTGACATGTAAAAGATGATAAAAATGAAAGGGAATGAGCAAGAAAATGCAAAGAGATGTTAGCTTCGTGAGTGACATCAAAAGTTATGCCATAAGAGATGATATGAACATGTTCAAGCATTGGAAAACTTGCTGGAAAATTTAGATAGCATTAAAAATATGATTTTAAGCTAAACCAAGCATGGTAAAAGAAATTAATATGGCATAGAAATCTTAAGCCTACCATAAACAAAAAAGGTATTGGTCACATGGATTTTGGCTCATTAAAGTGATACAAATGCAAAAAGAAAAAAAAAAACAAAATGAATAGGAGCAGAGTGTGAAATATACTCAAAGGGTTGGAAACCTTGCTAGAGATATTGAGCAACAAATTCTTTAGATTTATAGCTCATTTTTTTCCTTTCCTTTGCTATTAGTTAACTAGAAATGAATGAAAATAAAGAGTTAGAGGGTTACAATATTAATAGAGGGAAGACTAGAGAGTGTAAATTTTGAAATTTTTTTGTGGTGGTTTAAAGGAGCTATGGAAATAAAAAGTGATTTTTAGTTTTTTTGTGTTGGTTTAAAGAAGCTATGGAAATAGAGAGTGATTTTTAGTTTTTTGGTGGCTGAGAAGTGTTTTTTGGAGAGTGTTAGAATGTACCGCTGTAATGTTTGCTAAGCATTTTGTTTTTATAAGCATATGGTTAGCCAACGCTTTAAACCCAAAACATAAGGGATTTTTAGGATTTTTTTTTCATATACCATGCAATAGCCTTATTTGCTATGCTTAGATGGCTCGATTTTCATTGGTTACTACAAGCATTATGGTGGAGTAGACTGTTTCATGCAATCTGTTGCTGGAAAAAAAGCCAAGTATGCCTCTAAATGAACCATGTTTTCTATTAAAGTGTCCTATTTTCTAGTCATTTTAGGCTTCAAAGATTGATTTGATCCAATCATAAGTCCAATGTTGAGGCTTGGTTTGAATTTTGATGATTTTGGTGCTAAAATCATGGTCAAATGGGATTTTTAGATTAATGGTGTAAGGGCTAAAAATGGCACTGTCGCCATATGCCATGCCTTTAAAACTTTGGATAATCCAAAGGGCTTAGTGCACTCAACTAAAAAATATATGATGGTTGGTCGTGGTCGAGCCTTTGAATTATCCCATGATCGAGATTTGAATTGGGCATAGTAGTATGAAGGGGAGAGATCGTTAGGTGAACTGTTCATCCAACTAGTATTAAATGGTCACAATGGAGTGGTCGTAAACTTAGAGTCACCATTGATCATTTTCGGCTAGGTAGGATTGGATGCCTATTGAAAACAATATTTCAAGTTACAAAACTCAAAACATTAATCTCAAGGTCTACAAAGTCCAGATATTCATTGGTTGGGTTCAAAAGTTGGTTACACGTTGGAAGGATTAGCACCATCACGATGCTCAAATCGGTACCTACTAAGTATGTCTCACTTTGGCTTAGGCTTAATCGGTTCTATTTGGTCATTGTTTAGAAAATAGTTCCCTTTAATGCATGAGGTTTTATAAACTGTAGATCTAGTTTTTTAAAAAAGAAAATTAGATCACTTATGCGCCTCAGAGCTGTAAGGAATATAGGGATTTTTTATGAAAATAATGTTCGTATTGGATTTTGAAAATTTAGATATTCCATATTAGGCACTGAAGAGATGCCGACATCGAACATTGCCTTGTAAATTTTATTGCAAAAAATTTTAAATATGAATGCACCATAATCACTACAAAGGAAATGTGTTAGTAAGACAACAAAAAATACAATAATATCATAAACAAAAATCACAAACAAAAGAGTGTAAAAAAAAGGGACAATTGGAATGTGTCTCATAATTGTCTTAGATCATTGAAGAATAATCGGCATGGCAATTTGGAGATGGGTTTGGATTCGATGGCAATTTGCGAGACAAAAAAGATTTTAATCAAAAGAATCCAAGGCATTTAGAAGAGATAAAATTTTTGGATTTTTAGGTAAAAGCAAAGCTAGAGTATCCCTTAGATAAAATTATGAAAATGTTTAGGAATAAAGAGAAAATTTGAGTTGTTTATGAATAACGGGGTTGGAGTATCCTTCAAAGGAGTGGGGTTGGAGTATCCCCAAAAATGAAAATTTTTTATGTTTTAAAAGAAAGGCTTTTTTTCTAGAAAAAAATTTAAAAATAGAAAACTATAGGTTTGTATAAAATATATTTTTTTCTTAAGCCTTAATCCGAGTATGAAGGGCTTGTGTTGTAAGGGAACCAATCAGATGCATTTTGAAACATTTGAATGCCTTTATAAAGGAGATTTAAAAATTAAGTTAAAAACAAGGGACAACATCATGTCACCTCTCTTCCCGAATTTATTCTAGGCTTATCCGAAGGCTTTAGGTGGTGAATGAGGTACTATTGGAAAGGTGACTCAATAAGGTTTAACGTAAAAATATTCCAAAAATCTTAAAAAATCAGCTTCTAGGTGGAATCAATTTTTGAAATTAGGTCTGTCTTGACATTCGCAGCATATGTAGGGGAAAAGACACAGTGAACTTTGAAAAATTATTTCACACTTAGCCAGAATTGTTAAATTATGAACAATACCTTTTCAAAAAGGGAATTACATAAAATTTTCAAGAAAAATATTAAAAAAAAAATCATCTAATAGGCAAAAATGGCCTAAACAGAATATCATATGTTGGTTATAGGGTTCTAGACAACAATGCTTCAAAAAATCATAATTCCCTCATCCGGGATGATCCAAAGGTGAACAAAAACATTGTTGGAAAGGTATTCCAATGACCTTTAAGGGAAAAATATTAAAAAATTCAAGGAAAATCCTTGTGGTTTGAAAATAATTTTTCAAATTTGGATTATAATGTTGCCGGCCAAAAATAGAGGATTATTCAATTTTTTGGGTTTTTGGGGGTCAAACTCAAGTTATGGCCCTTCAAACATCCAACACAGGGGAAGAATAACAAGGACATCATGAATTCATTTCACAATCTCGGAGTAGTTTGGGATGATGAAACAACCCATTGACCATGCCATCATGAAGGTGTTAATCATAAGATCAAGGCTTAGTATATTTTTTTCAAATAAAAAGGGTCATTTTGCTTGGAAAAACAACATATTTAGACTTATTTTACCATGAATCCAGAGCCGAAATATTTGATTTCCCCTAAATTAGAACAATTTTATGAAAACATTAAATCCATGCTATTCTTTATCTATTGGAGGTAGTATGAACTTGGGGATTTTTCTGAAAATAAGGTTTTTAGGAAACAAGCAAGCATTTTGAAAAAGATGTCATGAACAAAATATAACACACAAGAAGATGCACTTTGACTAAACATGCAAACACATAAGGATGACATTTTGACATGGAAATAGGTGATAAAAGTGTAAGAAGATGACAAATAAGGTGTATAGAAATGATATGAACATATTTAAACAAAGGAATGCAAGCTAGAGTTGTCAAGACAACATTTTTATGTCATGAGACTCTTTAAAACACAAGAAAATGCATGAAAATACATAAGATGTATTAAGGTGAACATCTAAACATGTGAGAATAGATGAAATATGTTAAAGAATGCATGAATAAGGGATTGTTTTAATGAAAGAATGAAATAGTAGAAATTTAACCTACCAAGCAGTATCAAGGCATCACAAGAACAATATGATCCTGAGACTACCATAACCAGGGCAATAATAATGCATCATAGTCCTGGGATGGTCATGGCAGCATAAAATGCTCAGTAAAATGATGTAGATGACAAGAAATAAAAATGTATGGAACAAGGTAGAAAATATACTAAAAGGCTTAAACTTTTCTTCCTTCCTAAAGCAGTGACTTTAAGCTCAGTTCTTTTCCTTTTTTTGATATTTTCTAGCAAGGAAAGGATGAAAGAAAGAAGTTTTTTAGTAATATGGTTGATGGTGGGGTGTTTTGAAGGTGAAAGTGTGTGAAATATTGAGTTTTTAAAGGTTTTGCGATGGTGGTTGAGGGGAACTACGGAAATAGAAGAAGGTTAAAGGTGAAAGGCATTGGAACAGTGTTTCGGGGAGAGTTTTTAGACCTGGAGATTGCTAGGGAATTCTTAGGAATAGCTGGAGATTCTTTTTTTTGAGATTACTAAAAAGCTCTTTGGAAATGGCTGGAAGTCCTCTAGTTCATTTTTTATTTTCTGATTCTATCATCTTTCAATTAAGTTCTAGGATGCTAAAAGTTAGCCAGACAAAATAGGGTGTTTACAGCCGTCCTTATTTGGCAGTTGTTGAGTATTAGGAGCAAGGCAAAAACAAATAGACACCATTTTGTTTGGGTAGGATGAGATTTAGAGTGCCTGCAAAATAATAGATAGCTA
>JBBYHK010000013.1:5851223-5871815 GCA_038382065.1 Adansonia grandidieri
TCTTGGGTTTAACCCCTAGACAAATGCCACCAGCTTATATGGATTTTAACTCGATACGTGTCCAACTCTTTGTGGACTAAGGTTGGTTGTTTCTTAGGTTTGACTCTAAACATCTACCACCAACTTGTGTGAGCTTTGACTCGATAGGCGTCCAGCTCTTTGTAGACTAGGTAGGTAGGTGCCACTAGCTTGTATGGGCTTTGGTAAACAAGTGCCACTAACTTGTGTGGGCTTTATGGTAGGTAAAGAAACACGTCTAGCTTTTTATGGACTAAGGTTTATAGGTGCTACCAGCTTATGTGGGCTTTAGGGGTATGTAAAAAAGGGCATCCAGCTCTTTATGGACTAAGGTAGATAATTGCCACCAGCTTATGTGGGCTTTGATGTAGGTAAGAAAAACCATCTAGCTCTTCATGGACTGAGGTAAACAAGTGCCAGCAGATTGTATGGGCTTTGTGGTAGGTAAGAAAAGGCTTCCAACTCTTTTTGGGCTAAGGTAGATAAGTGCCACCAACTAAAGGCATCCAGCTCTTTATGGACTAAGGTAGATAATTGCCACCAGATTATATGGGCTTTGATGTAGGTAAGAAAAACCATCTAGCTCTTCATGGACTGAGGTAAACAAATGCCAGTAGCTTGTATGGGCTTTGTGGTAGGTAAGAAAAGGCGCCCAACTCTTTTTGGGCTAAGGTAGATAAGTGCCACTAGCTTGTGTGGGCTTTGGGGGTAGGTAAAGAAAGACGTCCAGCTCTTTGTGGATTAAGGTAGATAGGTGCCACTAGCTTGTGTAGGCTTTGGGGGTAAGTAAGGAAATACATCTAGCTCTTCATGGACTAAGATAGATAGATGCCATCAACTTGTGTAGGCTTTAAGGTAGGTAAGGAAAAACATCCAGCTCTTTGAGAATTAAAAGAAAATGAGTTTAGATACCTCTCTTAGATGATTTTCAATGAGCTTATAAGGTCAAAGATACTTACTTGAGGCCTTTTAAGGTTTTTGGAAAATAAAAAATTTTACCTTAGGTTCCCTACAAATATAACTTCGGTATATTGGAGCTGGCACCTATAGGATGTTAAATGTTGCATAATGCATGGAGATGCAAGTGCCTGTCTAAATGATGCAAGGGTAATGGCTTTAAAAGCCTAATCCAATGGTCAACTTTGGCCTTTTTTGGCTGTTTGCTCTTTCATGAGTTTAATAAGGTGGCCTTTTGCCTATGGTTTGCCAATCTTGCTCTAGATTTCCAGAGGCTTTGAATGTTAAAGTTGTTCCTTTTTCCAAGGTACAAGAGAGGGTTTTGAGCACATAATTTTTAGGATGTGGGGGTTTTAAGGCCAAACTGATTGTTGCCCTAAGAGTTCATTCTTAGTCTTTATACATGAAACAAAAATTTCTATGAAGTTCAATCTTTCTAATTAATGCTAGGAAATCTTGTTATTAGTTTTGTTCATTTATCAAGCATTATCAACTAAATGATAAACATGATGCAACATGGAATGTAGGGTTACAAAAAGATTTTTTATGATAAATCAAGTAATTATATATTTTATTCAAAGAAAGAAGGTACAAGTATAAGAAACTTATGAAATTATGAAAGACTTTAAAATATAAAAGAGATAAGAGAGGTCTTTCTAGTCGATTAGCCCTTGATGTTGATGACATAAATCCTCTATTGAGTGTTTTTAAAGATTTTTTCGCAAGAGATTAATGCTTTTGGTGTTAGCCTACTTACAAGAAGATTCCTTAGATTGCCCCATGCTAGGATGGAAGCCTCAAAGTTAGGTAGTTTCCAGTTTTTGGGTACAAGTATGATAAGTTTAGAGGGTTTAGTCAGCATAAAACAAATGGATTAGGTGATGATTTGGCATCTTGATCAGGGTTGTGACTGTAAAGAAAATTGGTTTTGGGCTGGTGATGGTTTGGGCCTTAACTTGGTTTGAATAAAGGGGTTTGGTCACTTAAGCCACCCTCTTGGGTTTTCAACTTAAGCTAGTTCTCTCTTTTTTTTAGTTGTTTTTGCTTTGTTTAGAGTGGAAAATGAAAGAGAAATAGGATGCCCTTTTAGATTTTCATCCCAAAATCCTTTTAGGCATAGTATTTCTCAACAAAATCAAAGTTCATAAGGTTGGGTAGGTTACTGCCATCCATGTTGATTAAGATAAGGGTTTTTCTGAAAAACACATGTTTCACCACGTACGGCCTTTCCCACTTTGGGGTCCATTTTCCTTGAGCATCCTTTTGGATCGAAGGAAGTTGTTTGAGCACCAAGTCACCTTTTTAGAACTAACGAGGATAGACCCTTTTATCGGGCCTTCATTATTCGCTTTTAATACAACTGCTTATGATGAATGGCCTTAATTCTTTTCTCTTCGATGAGATTGAGAAGCTTATATCGGCTTTTAACCTATTCAGCCTTTTCAAGTTATGATTCCATAAAGACTCTAAGTGAAGGGATTTCAACCTCAATTGGTAAGATAACCTTCATATCGTAGTCCAAGGATAATGGGGTAGCACTTGTGGAAGTTCATATTGCTGTGCGATAGGCATGTAATGCAAGAGGCAACTTTTCATGTCAATCTTTGTACATCTCAACTATTTTCTTGATATTCTTGTTGGCTGCTTTAACTAGACCATTCATTTTCAAATGGTATTGGATGAAATTTTGATGTTGAATCTTGAACTAAGAGCAGACCGCTTACATCATTATGTTTTTTAGGTTGCGTGCATTATAAGTAATGATTTGTTGATGAAGACCATGTCTATAAGTGATGTCCTGTTTCATAAATTTGCATATGACCGATTTGGTGACATTAGGATGTAAAGCTGCCTCTACCCACTTAGTGAAATAATCGATAGCGATAAAATAAAACAATGTCCATTAGAAGCTTTAGAGGTAATTGATCCAATCATGTCCATGCCCTATTTAGAAAAAGACCATGGAGATATCATAAGATGTAGAATTGTCAGTGGGATATGGATTTTGTCAGTGTAGATTTGGCATTTGTGGCATTTTTTAGCATAATTAATGTAATCTTTTTTAAAAGTCAACCAATAGTAGCCTGACGTATGACTTCCTTTGCCATTCTATGTTTATTAGCATGCATATTGTAAATTCCTTCGTGAACTTCTTTGAGTTTTCTTTTGGCTTTGAAGGCATCCACACATTGAAGTAGCACCGATCCTAGCCTTTCTTATACAAAATCGTACCATCCAAAATAAAGCTCGTCGCTAATCGTTAGATGGTTCTCTTATCAGTTTTGGTGGCATCTTTTAGGTATCATTGATCCTTAATGTACTAAAAGATATCATGATACCACGGCAAGCCATCGTTCTCTTCTTCAACATTCTAACAATATGCTGAGGCGTATACGTACTCATCTGAATAGGAGTAACATTTGATTCTCGATTGACTTTAAACATGGACGATAAGGTGGCTAAGGCATCAGCAATTTGATTCCCTTCTCAAGGTTGATGTCGAAAGCTAATATCATCAAAATCTTTTCTAAATTTTGAGATTAGATTCCCATAATTAATTAGTTTAGCATCGCATGTTTGCCATTCTCCTTTTAATTGGTAAATGACAAGGGCTGAATCTCTAAATACTTGTAGCATTCGAATACCCCTTTCAATGGCTACTTGGAGTCCCATGATGCAGGCCACATATTCAGCTATATTATTAGTACAATCAAAGTTCAAACCTTAGAGTGACGGGGTAGTGGTTTCCATTAGGCTAGATAAGAATTGCCCCATTTCCATGCCATAACATATTTGAAGCTCCATCAAAGTACATTTTCCGAGATAAACCGCACTCAACAGTGTTTTCTACCTCATATATGCAAAACAAATCTTCCTTAGGAAAATCAAAGTCTAAAGGCTGATAGTCATCTATTGCTCGGTTTTCTAAGAAATCTACTATTGTGCTACCCTTGATGGCTTTCTGATTTATGTACATGATGTCATACTCAAAAAATAGGATTTTCCACCAGCTATCCTCTCTACAAAGGCAAGAGCTTCGCACAAATACTTGATAAGATCGAGCTTAGCGACTAGCCAGTAATGTGGTATAGCATATATTGTCTTAGCTTTCAGGCCATCCAAGTTAGAGCACAACATAGCTTCTCTACAAATGAATAATTATTTTCATATTCTGTGAACTTCTTGCTCAAGTAGTAAATAACCTGTTCCTTCTTGCCTAACTCATCATGTTGACCTAATACATAGCCTATTGACTTGTCGAAAACTAATAAATACAGATTAACGACCGGCCGAGCACTAGTGACATAAGTATTGGAGGGTTTAAAAGGTAATATTTGACTTTATCGAAAGCTTGTAAGCATTCTTCATTCCATTCTCCAAGATTTCACTTTTGAAGCAATCAAAAGATTCGATCGCATTTGTCAGTCAACTAAGATATAAATCGGGCTATATAGTTTAGCTTTCCTAAGAAACTTTTTATTTCTTTTTTAGTTTGAAGTGGTGGCAGATTCTGGATGGACTTAACCTTGTCAAGATCAGCTTCTATTCCTTTCTTGCTCACAATAAAGATGTGACATCGAATTACGTATAGTAGGATTTAGCTTGAGCTAGTAGTTGCAAAGCCTTTTAAAGAGTTTTCTCAAATTGGCCACATATTTATCCTCTTTTAGCGATTTAGTGATCATATTATCCATGTAGACCTCGATTTTCTTATGCATGAGATCATGGAATAATGTTAGCATAACCATTTGGTACATTACCCTAGCATTCTAGAGCTCGAAGAACATGACTTTGTAGTAGAAAGTGCCTAATATGGCTACGAAGATGGCTTTTTCCATGTCTTCAATGCCATTTTGATTTTGTTATAGCTAAAAAATCCATCCATGAAGGAAAATAGTGCATTTTTTGCAATGTTGTCCACTAGGGCATTGATGTGAAGTAGAGAGAGACTATCTTTGGGGTTGGCTCAATTTAAGTCCTCGTAGTCCATATACATCCACACTTTACAATCCTTTTTTGGGATTGGGACTATATTAGGCACCCTTCAAGATATTTGGCTACCTCAAGAGATCCTGCTTCAAATTGTTTCTTAATATCTTTTCTGATAATCAGAAGCATTTAAGGCTTAATCCTTTTGAGCTTTTGTTGTATGGGCTTACACTTTGGTTTGAAGGGAAGTTTATAGACCACAATATGGTGTCTAATCTAGGCATATCTTGGTAAAACCAAGCAAAGCCATCCTGATATTTTTGGAGAAGACTTATTAGTTTGAATTGAGTTGATGGTTTTATAGAGGTTTCAATTTTGACCTCTCTTTGATCTTCTTCTGTTCCGAGGTTTAGGTTTTGGTGGGTTTTTCATGAGATGATATTTGCTTTTCTTCTTGTTCAATTAGTTTCAACAAGTCTAAAGGTATGGGGTTCTTTTCAAAATTCTCTTCAAACTCATCTTCACTGGTGCATTTTGGTTGCTTAAAATTGATTTTTGAAGTTTCAGTATGAATATTCATGTCATCTTCATCGAGGTATCTAAAAGTACGAAAAAAACAGTAGAGGTGGAAAAATATGTAGAAAAAGGTCTATGAGTTGGCAAGAACTATGTACACAAAAGATGAAATGCATAATGCTTAGTCATTTTTATTAATAATATTTCATAAAAAAGCTTATATAATGGATCCTACAATACTTTTGGGTGGAAGCATGTAAGTTTAGTTCATAACATTACTTAAAAATAAACTTAAACAGTATAGGAATCTCAGTTTCAGTCCAAACACTCAAAACTAATCTCAGAGGGCACAAACTAGTCTCTAAGCTTATC
This sequence comes from Adansonia grandidieri, assembly GCA_038382065.1. NCBI lineage: Eukaryota > Viridiplantae > Streptophyta > Magnoliopsida > Malvales > Malvaceae > Adansonia > Adansonia grandidieri. Next base: position 5,857,017 of record JBBYHK010000013.1, read on the forward strand.
GTTGATGTCTTTGGCTCATCAACAGCATTAATAGAGAGAGATCCCCAAAATCCTTGCTTTGTGTAAGCATAACATTGGCGGAGCCAATATTCACATGTCCTTCTAGGCAAAAACTTTCTCAAAGGGGTGGAAATATCAATGGCTCATATCATATTTCTTGTTTTAACAAATGAGCCATTGTCATTTCATGATTTTTTTGAGCTTTTTTTTTGTGTGCATTGGGCTTGAATCCTAGCCTTCTTTTGTCAATTTGGTTAACAATTTTCAAGGGTTCGATAATCTTTTAGAGGTATTTTTTAAATCTTTTTCCAACCTAGGCACTTTTGTCAATAGTTAACTTTAGACCCATGTAAGTACTCTTCGATAGACGAGGCTCAACCATTAGCAACCCTTCCTGGACATAAGTTGCGTTGATGAACCTAAAGGATTAGAAAGAGGATTCTAGGATATCTTTATCAGGCTTGACATATAAGGCATCAATTTAGGTAGCAACAATCATATCTTCTTCTCCTTCAATACTGACAACTTTGTTTTCAATGAGTTATTACAACTTCTGGTGTGAAGATAATGGTATACCCCCGCAGAGTGAATCCAAGGCCTTCCCAAAAGGAAATTGTATGATAGAGCAATATCCATCGCATGAAAGTCTATTTCATAAGTGTATAGGCCAATTTGGAATAGAATGGTGAGGTTTCCTACAACATTTTTGAAAGTTCCATCAAATGTACATACCATCGTGTGACTATTTTGGATATGAGACGCATCAATAGGGAGCTTGTTCAAGCATGACACAAGCAATACATTTAGAGCTGACCCATTATCAATGAGCACTTTGGGTAATATGGTGCCTTTATAGTATATGGTGATGTGAAAGACTTTGTGGTTTCCTCTTTCTCCGTACATGATTTCATCATCCTGAAAGATATGTAATAGTCAACAGTGATTTTGCTCACTAGGCGATCTAACTGACCTATAGAGATGTCGAGAGGGACAAAAGGCCTCAGTCAAAATCTTGATGAGGGCATTCCTATAAGCTTTAGAATTCAACAACAGTGACAACATAAATATCTTGGTAGGTTGCTTGTTCAACGATTGACGATGCTGTATTCACTGTGCTTGATGAAGTTAAGGAAATATGTAGCTTCTTTTTCACCCATTGGCTCTGTGATAGCTACCGAATCTAAGTTTTTGGTTATAGATTTTGGTACTTAAGGAGTGAGATTAGTATTCTTTTGCTGAGTTTTAATTCTCGATGCTACTGGGGCATCATGTCTGCCCTCTGAGTTAGGTGGCTAACCCCTGAAAGGTTAACGTTTACAGCTTGCTGACTAATGTTTTGCTTTCATAGCTCCACGGAATCGCTTTATCATCTTTATAATGGAAAGGAGATGGAAGTTGAATTATCATCCTTAGCGCAAACTTAATAGAGGTAGCTTTAACTCTTGTTTGGTTGTCGAACAAGATCAACAACCTTTCAATCCCGCAGGAAGGATTGCCCTATTATTTTTCCATAATCTTTACAGACGGTATTGCATTTGCAGACTCGGTATTCTAGGTTCATTTTTCATTGTAGAATTTGATGCTACCCTTGTTCATCATCCTTTGAACCATGGCGTGAAACTCTTTACATGTTTAAAGAGTGTGGCCGTAAATAGTATGGAAATCACGAAAGTCATCAATTCTTTTCTCTATCTTTTTAGCTGCATTAAGTAATTTAACTTGCACTAGGATTTGCCAAACCAAAATCATTAACATTTTGACCTACTTTATTCTTATATAATCTTACAGTTCTCTTTAATAACCATTTTACTTAAATCTAACTCAGCATTAGTGCCAGATTTCAATTGCTGACTAGCCTTTATTTTTTTTCCCTTTATCTTTGTAGATATTTTTCTACTGGATTAATTTTTCATGGCCTCATCCATTATCCCATAAAGTATGACTACGTTCGTGAAGCTCTTTGAGAAGCTTTTCATTACCTTTTTGTAATAAAGGGCTTGCAATATACCGATGAACCTGATAATCATCTCTTTTTTTATCAATAAGGGATGAATCTGGGTAACTTCCTGTATCCATCTCGAAGGATACTACCTAAAATTTTTATCAACTCTTTTTTCCATTCTCATAAGAGACAGATAACTTGAGATCTAGTTGCTAGTAGGCCTCTTCTCATCTGTAGCATTAATAGATGGAGTGATGTGTTCATCCACTCCTCATAGAACTTAATCTTAGACTGATCCATCATCTTTTGGACCATTTCTAAGAATGATGGGTAATGTTGTAAATCATGGTTGTGACTGCAATGGTAGCGAAATGGCCTAATGATTTTTTTGCTCTAATTTTTTATCTTTGAGACCATTCTGGCACTCACAAAAGCTTAGCAAACTTTACCCATTGGTGTTTCAACTTCTCTAATGCTACTTTTGACGCAACAACATTTCCACTCGACTATCGTATTCACTCTCAGTTCGGTATGGTTAGGGAGTGGATTGGCTCTAACATTTGGTCTAGGCCCTTGTTGGACCTTAATCACTCATTTTTCTAGTAGACCTTATATTGTTCTCTTATTGATGTGCAATTCTCAATAGAATGGCCTAGAGCTCCTGCATGGTACTCACAGTAGGCATTTTTATTATACCATCTAGGGTATGGTGGTGATCTTTGTCTTGTGAATACTAGGCCACTAGTTGACCTGCTAATAGACGATAGTGGATCTTTTTATAGAAGTAAGGGAGTGGTTCAAAGTGCTCCCTTTACAGGGTGCTTATTGATTGTTTGGAGCTTTTATGATATTCATGTTGTGAGGTTGTGCGCTCTAGGCTACATTTTAAACAGGATATGGTGCAAAGCTCATTATTGGAGTGAACTGTGACATAAATCAATTATGGCATGGGCAAGTAAGGGTTAAGACCTTGTTTCCATATGTTTAGGAGATACATAGCCTACGTTGGATGTGGATTTCAATTAAACTTGGCATGACTTTCACTAGCAACATTCATTTCTTTCTTCTTGCCCTTATTTATTGACTTTTTGACTGATTCGAATGATTCATCTATGGATATCCTGCCACTTTTAACAATGTTCTCGATAATTTCACTTGATATAACCACATCGACAAAATTTTTTGTGGCATTTCCTACCAGCCTTTCATACTAGGGAACTTGCAAGGTACTGACAAATATGACCATCATTTTTTTTAGTCAAAAAGGATGAACTTGAGTTACCTCCTCCATCCACCTTTGAGTATATTGTCTAAATTTCTCAAAGGATTTTGTTCCATGTTCATGAGGGAGACGAGCCTAACCAAACACATACTTATATTGTTCAAGGAAGGCACAGGCCAAATCTACCCATGTTTGAATTTTTAAGGGATCAAGCCCTATATACCACCTAATAGCTGCCCGAGTCAGACATCCTAAAAGCAATGAATCAGTAGCTTCTCATTCTCTTCATACCCAGCCATTTAATAATAGTACATGCAAAGATGTGTAGTGGGGTCAATAGTCGCATTGTCTTTTTCAAAATTAGGCACATTGAACTTAGGTGGGATAATGAGACTTATAACCAACCCCAATGATTTTGCATCCATGATCCCTAATTTGCCACTCTCTTCAATAGCTCGAAGGCGCTTCTCTAGTGATTGGTATTTGCTTAAGTCTTGATCACTTTTTGATGACCTCTTCACTTTTTCTTATTTTATATGTTCATCAAGGTCTGGGACTATGGGCCTCGTCGATGAAAAGCCTGTATCCCAAAATCCTTGAACCAAATGAGATGCTCTTGCAGGGTTGATGTTAATAAATGTCTGAGTTGATGGGATATTTGTTGTTGAGGATGTTGTCCATGCAATGCCTTTTCTTTAGTAGTGGTGGCTTTAGTATCACCATTCAAATTGCTTTTAGGATTGGCAGGTTCTTTTCTTGCATTAACTGTGCTTGTTTACTCTTTTTCCTTCAAAGCCTCAGATAATAGCTTTGTTAACTCGGCAATCTGAGCTTGGAGTTCTTCATTCCTATAAAGTGATTGCTTTTAAGAATCTCTATACATGAGTTCACATTTCTTAATGCGAGCTTGATGATTGTTTTCCATGGTTTTTCGATGATTGTGCCTGTTATACAGATAACAATTTATAGGTTCTGTGTTTTAGAGCACTTTCACTTTAAATTATTACTGGATTAGGCTTTTATGATATGTCATGCATGTGTTTAATGAAATAAGAGTGAATATGTGGTCATGAAGATAAATGAAAGAATTAGGTTAATCATGCAAATGCAAAAAGGACAATTAGATTAAAGGGCAACTCCACCACTAGCATATTTCATTAAAGCAACAAAATGTCTCGATTACACATGATTACATTCAAAGATGCCTAACATTGTTACATTGACTAATAACATGGTCCAAGAAATATAACAAGTCTTGATCATGGTCTCTAATAGGTAGAATATTGCATGTCGAAGATCGTGCCACATCCATTATATGTTCTGCTTCCAACTGGGTCGCCTGAATCTATTCAGTGAGATAGCAATGATAGTCCTGATAGTTTTGGTATGCGTGATCAACCACTTGAAGCCATTCTTGCTCCTGCTGTTCAAAGGCTTTTACTAGTTCATTGATATGGTCTTGGCAAGCTTGAAGAGAATGCTCTAACTCTTGAATTTTGAGTGTTAGAGTCTTATTCTTGACATGATTTACCCTTAAATCTTGAACTCAAGCTTCTAATAATCTATTCTTCCTTTGATAGGTTGATATGAAGGCACGAGTTATTACAAGCTTTTCTCTATTAACTCTAACCTTTTCTTTACATCGATGTAGTTTTTTCTTGAGGTTATTAATTTTTGCTTCTCACTCAACTGATGATTTTCCAAGGCATTGAGACTTGCTCGTTTTGCTGAATACCACATAATCTTTTCCCAAACCTTTGAGATCTTCCTTGAGACTATTCTTCTCTTTGACAATCCAGTTCACCTCACCATCTTGGAGGTAGAGGTTCATTTCTAATTGACTTTTCTCTTCCTTTAAACGAGTGATCTCTTTGGCAAAGGTCATATTTTCTTATTCAAAATCTTGCTTAAGCAATTTGATCCCAGATGGAAATTCATCAACGAATATTTATGATGTCCCAACACTGAACAGGGGCAAGGCGTCATTAATGTGACTGATCCTCCATCCATTATATCCCAGGGTCATACTACTTCCTCTCTATTATCTCTTCATGTAGTGGGTTTATTTCCATGCATGAAAGGCTAGCTGAACTTTTAACTTGTAATTATGCTCACAATAGTTGAAATCCCATAACTCTAGGTCTTGGATAAAGGGGTTGAATTGTCAGCACTGGAATTGCTGAAAAACCAGAATGCATGCATAGCAGCTTCTTCCTCAAAATCCCTTGAGTGGCACACAACTATAATCTTTGCACTGGTATATGATCGTTTATGGGGAAAACCAAAAGGTCTTCTATGTCACCTTTTTCCTTTTGAAGTTTTAGAATTTTAGGGCCTATTACTCTCCGAACTTATCCTGAGGCCATTCCTTTTCAAGTATCTTGGAGATAGAGCTAAGGTTGGGTAAAAAATTGTACGATATCTTGTTTTCTTTGAGGCAAAAGTGACTGACAAGCCAAATGTGAAGGAATGGCGTGCATCCGATAAAGTGACCTGTACCAATTTTCTTGCAAAAAATTGAGAGTCAAATGGTTTCAGCAATGATAGCTAATGCAGGATTGATGTTGCAACATAACCGATAGAAGAGATATGCTACTATAACTCTGACATAGCCTAATGTTTTTGGAAATATGACAAGGCCATATATCGCTAGAGCATAGATATCTTGGATTTTTTTAAGGTCAATAGTATTCACCATTGCTTCCTTCAAATAGGATGATGACATGTACTTATTGTTCCCTTTTATCTTAATGTGACTCTAAATCCAAGTCTTCGATGCATCGGGAATCTAGGCGAGTCTTTTCTTGAAAGTTAAACAGTTCAAAGCCTTACAATATATTCTATCAACCTTGGCTCTCTCAATGTTAAGTAACGCAGTGTATTTGTCAACTATGGGTACCAAATCTTTATGATTGAAAGTGAAAAATCAATATGCTGGGTTCCAAAACTGAGTGCTGCTTGCAACAAGCCAATATCCAAATAGACATGGAGCAAAAGAGCAATGTCTCCGTATCTTTTTATAAATAATTCCTTCCCAATATTATCCTAACTGGTCCATACATATTTTAGCTCTTGGTAGTCATTATGATGGTACCTTATCATGCACTATTAAGACATACCCCAGTTTAAGGATGTCCCTATCTTCACACTGCCAGTGCTCTAACTATCCTCAAACTTCCTCAATAAGCTTTAAATCTAAAGTGGACTATTGGTCTATGATAGATATCCCTTGAGAGCACTGAACCATTAGCCAATTGTCCCATGATGATGATAATTATGATGAAATAACGGATGTGTGATAAAAAAAAGCAAAAAAAGAAATGAGTGAGTAACCATACAAAATAATAGGCACAAAGATTAAAAAAAATGAAAGAATAGCAACAGAAATGATTAACAAAATTTACCCCGAGAATAGGCGGTATGATGCTTAAGGGCAGACATGATGATCATGAACGTTAAGACATTAAATGAATAGAATAACGATGCATCTGCATTAAAAATTGCCTCTTTATGAAGCAACATGATACCTCGCGATCACTAAAAATGACCATTTAAATAGTGACATTCGTTTATCACCATCTATGTAAAGTATATGCTAAGCTATCGCTCAAGCAGCATAATGACTTATTTCTCTCAAATATAACTATTTTAAGATGGCATTACTAGTAATGGCATTTGTTTATCCTTGCCCATTATTAAGTTGGTGCCTAATTTAGTATCCAAATCGTTCCTTCATCTTGTAAGGATAGTCAAGGCACCCCAAACTAGGCCCATTGTGGGTTTGGTGGAACAGGTTTAATTCGATGGATGTATTTCCCTATGCTAATGCAGAGGGGCACTCACGAGAGACATAGGTAATTTACACCTCGGAAGGTCTTGCCATGCCTATGCGAAAGTTTACTCACAAAAGTGGATGGCTCACTTCCTCTTAATAATTAGGATAATAACCATACCATGGAGTTTGGTGGGAATCTAGTGCAAATGCAAGTGCAAGGTGTGTGTTGGGGAAACAATTAAACATTTTTGTTTTACTACCATATTACCATACCTATTCAAGTCTTTATTTATTTGAGAATGAATAATCCCTAACAATCACAAGGAAAAACTTAAAAGCTAGAGATTAGTGGATAAAATAGAAAGGAATTATATCTAAATAATTATGGAGACCAAAAAACCAAGGACTGAGTGAAAAATAGCTAGCCATAGGCCTAACTCTCTAAGTTGCCAATAGAATCACCAAGTTGTCATCATGCACCATGCCTTTAAAACTTTGAACAATCCGAAGGGCTTAGCATGCTCAACTTAAAAAATAGATGATAGTTGGTCATGGTCGAGCGTTTGAATTATCCCATGATCAGGATTTAATTTAGGCATAGTAACATAAAGAAGAGAGGCTGTCAGGCGAATTGCTTATCCAGCTAGTCTCATATGGTCACCACGAAATGGCAATAAACTTGGAGTTGCCACTGATCATTTCAAGCTAGGCAAGATTCGATGCCTATTGAAAACAATATTCCAAGTTACAAAACTCAAAACATTGATCTTAGGGTCTACAAAGTCCAAAGATTTGTTGGTTGGGTTTGGGAGTTGGTTAGCACCTCGCGATGCCCGAAATTGATACGTATTAACTATGTCTTGCTTTACTTTACGCTTAATTAGTTCTATTTGGTCATTATTTAGAAATAATCCCTTTTAATGCATAAGGTTTTTTAAATCGTAGATTTGATTTTTTTTAAAAAAGAAGATTAGATCACCTATGCACTTGGAGGTGTGAGGAACATAGGGATTTTTTATGAAAGTAATGTCTAGGTTGGATTTTGAAAATTTAGATATTCTTTATTAGGCACTGGAGAGATACCAACATGGAATATTGCCTTGTAAATTTTATTGCAAAAAAATTTTAAATATGAATGCACGATAATCACTACAAAAAGGAAACATATCAGTAAGAAGACAAAGAATATAATAATATCATTGAAAAAACAATCACAAAGAAAAATGTGTATAAAATAGGGATGATCGAAATATGTCTCATAATTATCTTCGATCATTGAAGAACAATCAGGATGATAATTTAGAGATGAGTTTGGATTCAATGGTAATTTGTGAGACAAAAAATGATTTTAACCAAAATAGTCCAGGGCATCTGAAAAAGAAATTTTTTTTGGATTTTTAGGTGAAAGCGGGCTGGAGTATCCCTTCAGATAGGTGGACCCTAAAGATAAAATTATGAAAATATTTTACAATAAAGAGAAAATTTGAGTTTTTTTTATAAAGAAACGTGGTTGGAGTATCTCCTCAAAGTAGTAGGATTGGAGTACCTCTAAAGACAAATTTTTTTGATGTCTTAAAAAAAGGTTCTTTTTTTTCCTAAAAGAAAAAGATTTTGAAAATAGAAAACTGTAGGTTTATATAAAATATATTTTTGTCTTAAGCCTTGATTCGATCTAAAGGGCTTGTGTTGTAAGGGAACCAATCAATGCATTTCGAGACATTCGAATGTCTCTCTAAAGGAGATTTAGAAATTAGGTTAAAAATAGGGGATAGCATCGCGTCATCTCCCTTCCTAAATTTATTTTGGGTCCATCCAAAGGCTTTAGGTGGTGAATAAGGTACCGTTAGCAAGATGACTTGATAAGGTTTAATGTAAAAATATTCCAAAAATCCTAAAAACAATGTTCTAGGCAGAATCAATTTTTTAAAATTATCTCCATCTTTACACTAGTAGCATATGCGGAGGAAAAGACACATCGAAGTTTGACAAATCATTTCGGGCTCATTAATTGTGAACAATACCTTTCTAGAAAGGAAATTTCATAAACATTTTAGGAAAAATATTTAAAAATTTTAGGAAAATCATCTGATGGGCCAAAATGGCCCAAATAGAATATCACATGTTGGTTCTAGGGGTTCCATATAGCAAAGATTCAAAAAATCATAACTCCCTCATTCGGGATGGTCTAAAGGTGAATAAACATTGTGGGAAAGGCATTTCGATAACCTTTAAGGAAAAATATCCAAAAAATTCTAGGAAAATCCTTTATGGTTCAAAAATAGTTTTTCAAATTCAGATTACAATATTGCTAGAGCAAAAATAGAGGATTATTTCATTGTTTGGGTTTATTGGGGGTCAAACTCGAGTATGGTTGCTTGAACATCCACAACACAAGGGATGAATAAGATTGGCATCACAAGTTCACTCCATAATCTCAAAGTGGTTTGGGATGATGAAATAACCCATTGATCAACCATCATGAAGGTGTTAAACTTAAGATCAAGGCTTAGTATTTTTTCAACTAAATGGGGTCATTTTGCTTGGTAAAACAACATCTTTAAACTTATCTTACTATGAATCAAGAGCTAAAATATTTGATTTGCCCCTAAAATTGGAAAACTAATTTTATGAACACATTAAATCCATGCCATTTTTTTTATCTATTGAAGGTAGCATGAACAAAATGGGGTCATTTTGCTTGGTAAAACAACATCTTTCAACTTATCTTACTGTGAATCAAGAGCTGAAATATTTGATTTGCCCCTAAAATTGAAAAACCAATTTTATGAAAACATTAAATCCATGTCATTTTTTTATCTATTGGAGGTAGCATGAACTAAAACTTGGGGATTTTTCTGAAAATTAGGTTTTTAAGAAACAAGCAAGCATTTTGACGGAGATGTCATGAACACAATACAACACATACAAAGATGCACTTAGACCAAACATGCAAACACAAAAAAATGACATTTTGACATGGAAATAGGTGACAAAAAGTAAGAAGGTGACAAATATGGTGTATGGAAATGACATGAACATATTTAAACAAAGAAATGCAGGCTGAAGTTGTCAAGATAGCATTTTTATGTCATGAGACTCTTTAAAACACAAGAAAATGCATGAATATACATAAGAAGTGTTAAGGTGAACATTTAAGCATGTATTAAGCATGTGAGAATAGATGAAATATGTTAGAGAATGCATGAATAAGAGACTTTTTTTATGACAAAATGAAAGAGTAGAAGTTTGGCCTATTAAGCAACATCAAGGCATCACAAGAACATCAAGATCCTAAGACTACCACAACTAAGGCAACTATAATGCATTAGAGTCTTAGAATGGTCATGGCAGCATAAAGGGCTCATTAAAATGACGTAGATGATAAAAATAGCAAATGTATGGAACAAGGTAGAAAATATACCAAAATGCTTAAACTTTTCTTCATGACTTTAAGCTCAATTCCTTCTCTTTTCTTGCTATTATTTAGGAAAAAAAGGATAAAAGAAAGAATCTTTATAGTAATATGATTGATAATGGGTTTTTTAGGGTGAAAATGTGTGAAAGGTTAAGTTTTGAAAGTTTTTCTGGTGGTGGTTTAAGGGAACTACAAGAATAGAAGAAGGTTAAAAATGAAAGGTAGTGAAATAATGTTTTTGAGAGTGTTTTAGGGCTAAAGATTGCTGAAGTATTCTTGGGAATAGCTACAGTTTTTTTAGATTGCTGGAGAGCTCTCTAAGAATGGTTAGAAATCCACCAGTTCATTTTTTATTTTTAAATTCTATTATCTTTCAATTAAGTACCAGGATGCCAAAAGTAGGCTCGAACAAAATAAGGTGTCTAGAGGTATGAACTAGACAAAAATGCTAGTCTATAATGAGAAAAAGAACTTTCTATTGATACATAAAGCAAACTTTCCTTTTTAGTCACGAGATAAAGAATTCATATCGATTATAAGAAGCAAATTTTTCCTTCTAGTCTTGAGACCAATGGCCTGTGTCGATACATGGAGTAAAAATTCCTTCTAGTCTTAGGACCACATGGCCTATATTGATACCATAATGGCTGTATTGATACTCATACTTGTGCATAGATACATTTTTGCCAAAGATCATGATTTTAGCTATGACATAAACCTCTGTCGATATAAACACCCTTAATATTGATACACCACCTTAAGTATCGACATTATACACTTTTGTATCAATATAAGTACCAAGATTTTAAAATTTTGATGACATGGAACCTTGTACGAATATTTAGTCAACATGTATTTGGAGTCGCATGCAAAAATGAGGATTTTTCATACCTTCGACTCCTCGAACACCTCACTTTGGCTAAGAATGATGGATAATAGACCCGTGCTTATCCAAATGACATTGATGATGCCTCGAATGACCAAACACAGTGATGTATCGATATATTAATGAAATGTATTAATACATCTTCATGAATAACATCTTTTTACTTTTTTTAATATAGTCCCTAGCCATTTCAAAAATTTTAAAAAAAATTTGTTTGACGCTATATTGCTTATAATGCTAGCAAAAATGCACTAGGTAGTCATCCTCATTGTATTTTTATTATTTTATTATTAAGTCTAGGATGTCAAAAATTGGCCAAGCGATGGGCACATTTCATCTAAAAGTCTCCAATTGGAAACGATTTGTTTAAAAAGGTCTTAACAAAACAAGATGTCTACACCATGCATATTAATTGATTCAAGCAAGTTTAAGTTAGTAAATATGTCTTTGTGTAAAAGAGTCATGCATAATGTTACTATCATTTGTTTTGGAAAAAAAAAGAAAAAAATAATTTGTGGATGTATTTTAGAAGTTAGTCAACCTTAGGGGTCTTTTTGGTAATTTTTTCAAATGTTTTTACACATGTTAGGGACTATTTTGTGAATTCATGCATTTTAAGGTCATTTAGGTTATTTTAGGTAATCTAGGGATCATATAACAATTTTCTTGCATTTTAGGGTTATTTAAGTCATTTTTCATAGTCCAAAGACCATTTAGCAATTTTCATGCATTTTAGGGTGATTTAGAGTATTTTTCATATTTTAAGGTCATTATAGAAATTTTCATCATCTTAGGATCATTTGGGTATTTTGACATCAATATATGGTCATTAGGTTATTTTACTAAGTTCATGAGAAAATTGAGTCTTTAAGGTTATGGGGGAACTTGCATGTTAATACATATCCATTAAGGTCAATTAGGTAATAGTACCTTAAAACTAAGACAGTAGGTTTATGTGGGAAGTTTTATGTCGATACATGTCCATTAGGGTCATTTAGGTAATGGTACCTTAAAATTGAGTCTTTGGGGTGATGTGGGAACTTAAATGTCGATATATTTCCATTAAGGTCATTTAGGATAGTAGTTTAAAATCTAGTCTCTAATGTCATGTGGGGACGTTCGTGTCAATGCATGTCCATTAGAGTTATTTAGGTGGTATTACATGAATATCGAGTCTTTAGGGTCATGTGGTAACTTTGATGTTAATGCATGTCTTTTAGGGTCAATTATGTGATATCATGCCAGAAAAAAGAGTATATATTTTCATTAATTATAAAACGAGTTTTAATAAAGTCCAAGATAATATCCTTGAGTTAAAGTGACCATTATTAACTTTGATTTCGGTTTTGATATAATAAACAAATTAAGCTAAATTAATACTCAACTTGGTATTTGTGTTTAAATTGAAAAACATTTTGAAAAGTACTAAGTTTGTAATTTGTCAAAAAATATATATGCTCCAAAATGTATATTTATACAAATGTATCGATACTATCTTAAAACCCTTAAATGTATCGATAAAAGTGTGTATGTATCGATACAGCCTGTTGGTATCGATACTCACCCCATGTAATCAGTACAAGGCTTGACAGTAGCCAAGGTTTAGCTGAAACCCTCAAATATATTGGTACAAGTGTGTCTGTATCAATGCAGCCTGCTTGGTATTGATACTCACTCCATGTGTATCGATACAAGGCTTGGCAGTAGCCAAGGTTTGGTTGAAACCCTCAAATGTATCAATACAAGTATGTCGTATCGATACAGGTGGCTTAGTATCGATACTCAGCTCTCTATATTGATACAACAAGCTATAACGATCATTTTTTTTATTCCTGTATCGATACTCTAGCATGGGACTAAATGAAAGCAAGCATTTATGAAGGCTACAATGGCTGTCCAACAACCACATTAAATGCCCAACGTCTATGAATCAATTTTCAACTATAATTGGAGGTTCTTAACAGCTGAAGAAGCAGAGATACAAAATTCATTGAATTATTAAACAACTAAAGCTAAAAAAAAAATCTTCAAAATCTTCATTTTTTACTTGTATCAAATTTATACTCTTTAAGCTTATTTGTATTTCATTTATCTTGTACTTAAAATCCAGCAAACATCTACCTACTAGAGGTTCAATCTGTTTGCAAAATACTTCATTCATATCACAAAAAGGGTTATGTGAAAGTGAGCGAAAATATTTGAGAATTTGGGGTAGAATTCTCAAAGGGATTGAAAGGTTCTATCTAAGCCTTAAAAAATAGTGGTGTAAGGTTATGCCTTACCCTTAAAGGTAACAATTTGTTTAATGAATTGTAGGAGTCACCTTGGTAAAAAAGTACCAAAAAGAGAGGACGTAAGTGCCAAGTTAAAGGACCGAACCTGTATACATTGATTGTTTTTTTTTCTTATCCTTAACTTATTTTTAATTCTTAATTTGCTTCAAATTTATCAAGTTTTTTGTAAGAACCAATTCACCCCCTCTTGGTTCAATCTTTCCCTTGAGCTAACAATTGGTATCAGAGCTTTGGTCTCTATTATAGGTCTTACAACTTTGAGAAAAGATCTTTGATAGCTCAAAAATGGAGAATGCAAACATGGTAATCAAAGCCTCAAGAAGCCCATAAAAGTTAAAAAGCCAAGATGAAGTTTGTCTCATAGCATATGAGACAAATGCAAATGCTATAGGACTTGAAGGACATTCCATCATGAGACCTCCATTCTTAAATGGTGACAACTACTCATATTGGAAGACAAGGAAGAGACTCTTTATCCAAGCAAACGACTATGAAGTATGAAAGATCATCGTCAATGGACCACTCATCCCAAAAGAAGAGAGTTGGAGATTGTGTTGTGCCAAAGGAAGAAGAAGAATAGGATAAATAAAACACCAAAATGGCACAATTAAATGCCAAGGGCATGCACACGCTATTTTATGCTCTTGGTCCAGGTGAGTACAGTAGAGTCTCACTATGTGACAGTGCCAAGCAAGTGTGGGATAAGTTAGCAACCACACATGAAGGAAGAAATCAAGTTAAGGAATCCAAAATAAGCATGGTCACACTTGATTATGAATTGTTTAAGATGAAGGCAGATGAAACCATGAAAGAAATGTTGGATAGGTTTATGGACATCATCAACGGGTTGAAGGCAGTCAGAAAGACCTATCCAAATGAAAAGATGGTGAATAAGCTACTTATTAGTCATCCCAAGTCTTGGGAAGAAAAAGTGACAACAATTGAAGAATCCAAAGATCCCAACACACTCTCTTTAGATGAACTCATAGGTTCTCTTCTAACTTATGAGATGAAGATCAAGCATAGACAAGAGCCATCGAAGAAGGCAAGTGTCGCCTTTAAAACAACCACTCCTAGTGATGATGATGATGATGATGATGATGAGGTTGAGGAAGATGAAGAAATGGCCATGTTCGCAAAAAGATTCAACAAATTCTTGAGAATGAACAAAGCAAGAAAACCTCCTAGAAAAGAAATGATGAAGGGAGACTCAAGCAAGAAAGAGAAAGAACAAATTATTTGCTATGAGTGCAAGAAACCAGGAC
>JBBYHK010000013.1:5960041-5971056 GCA_038382065.1 Adansonia grandidieri
TTTGTATTTCTATAAGATTCATGCATTAAAAGGGGTTATATCGAAATAATGACGAGTTAAGATTGAAAGAATCAAAACTGAGATAAGACATAGCTAATAAGGTACCAATTTCGGGCGTCACGAAGAGGTTTGTACCTCATCTTGCTTAACCACCTCCTGAACTTAAATGATGAATCTTTGTTTTACGTAGACCACGAGATCGATGTTTTGAGTTTCGTAACTCAAAACATAGGTTTCAATAGGTATCCGATCATGCCTCGCTCAAAATGATCGATGGCGACTCTAAGCATTGGCCATGTCATGATGGTCATTCGAGACCAATAAGATGAACGATTCTTTTTATGGTCCCCTTCACTGCATCACAAGTCGAGAACCCATACTTTCTCATTCTCATCACCTCACAAAGGAAACAGTCTTGGTCAAGAAGACTTTTCCAAGTTAAAAAAATATTTTAAGTCGTATGCACCCATAGATCTGCAAGGATCCACTTTGAGGTACATTGCAACAATCTCCACAAGCAAAAATTTTACTATGAAATCCTTTTTTTTGTATTTTAACCTTGATCCAAGTCAAAAGGGGTTGGTTTATGAGGGAGACTAAACAGGTGCATTTCAAGACATCTGAACGTCTTGATAAAATGAGATTTGAAAATTAGGTTGAAAACGAGGGACAGCATTGTGTCATCTCCATTTTAGGATTTTGTTTGGCTGTATTCGAAGGTTTGAGAGTGTAAATGTGGTACCGTTGGAAAGTAACTCGACAAGATTTAATACAAAAATGCTCCAAAAATTCTAGAAAATCACTTTATAGGCAAAATTAATTTTCGAAGTTGGCTTCATCTTAGCTCTGGTAGCATGGAAAATTAAAAAGGCATGATGGATTTCGAAAAATCATTCTAAGCTTCTCTAAAACAATTAGATCATGGATAATACCTTTACAAAAAGGGAATTGTGTGAACTTTTTGGTTAAAATATTTAGAAATTTCATAAAAATCAATGGTGGGCCACAATGGCCCAAAATAGAATGTTACATGCTAGTTTCAAAGGTTTCAGACAGTAAAGGTTTGAAAAATCATAACTCCCTTGTTTGGGATAATCTAAGGGCAAATAAGGCACCGTTAGAAAGGTAATTCAATGCTCTTTAAAAGAACAATGTTATAAAAATCAAAGGAAATATTTTATGGTTCGAAAATGATTTTTTAAGTTCAAACTATAGTGCTGCCATAGCAAAAACAAGGGGATTATTCGATATTTCAATTTTTTGAAGATGGGCTCAGGTTTAGGACGTCTGAACGGTCGTGACAAAAAGTAACACATACTTCACAAGTTCATTCCATAATCCCGAAGTAGTTTGGGTTGATGGAACAACCCATTGACCAAGTCACCAAAATGAACATGAGACTCAAGATCAAGGTTTAATACTAAAATAGGATTTTTTTTGAAAAATAAATGTATTTCACAATGAAATCCAGAGCTGAAATGTTAATTTACCCCCAAGATTGGGAGACCAATTTGATGAAAACATTAAGTCCATGCTACTCCTCATCTATGGAATGTAACATGAACTTAACTTGGGGAAGTTTCTAAAAATCAGTTTGTAAGAGATAAACAAGCATTTTATTGGAGATGTAATGAACAAAATATAGCACATACAAAGATAAACATGGATTAAACATCCAAGCAAGCAAAGATGACATTTTGACATGGAAATGGTGACATAGATGCAAAAAGATGACAAATAGGGTGCATAAAGATGATATAAACATGTTTATACAAAAAGAGGTGAATGTTGGAGTTGTCAAGATAGGATTTTTATTTCATGAAACTACTTAAAACATAAGAAAAATATTTGAACATACTAAGACACATTAAAGTGATCATTTAAATATGAAATTGATATACGAATATGGAAGGAACATGGCAAAAGATACATGAAAAGAGGCTGCATGATGATGAAAATGAAGAATAGTGAGTTTATATCCAACAACATCAAGATGTAAAGAAGGTCATCAAGATCCTAAGACTACCACAACCAAGGCAACAAAGATGCATGGAGTATTAGGAGGGTTATGGTAATATGAAGGGTTCACTAAAATGAAATGGATGATCAAAACAGAAAATATATGGAATGAGGTAAAAAATATAGTAGCAAAGGCTTGAAGTTTCCTCTTTTTTTAGGGCAGTGACTTTAAGCTCAGTTCCTTCCATCTTTTTGCTATTGTTTAGTAAGAAAAGGGTGAAAGGAAAAAGCTTTCTAGTAATATGATTTCTGATGGGGTGTTTTAAGGATTAAAGTGTGTGAAATGCTGAGTTTTTAAAGGTGTTCTAGTGGTAGTTTTAGGGAGCTATGGGAATGGAGGTTGTTCGAAGGTGAAAAGAAATGGAACAGTGTTTTGGTGAACTTTTGGAGTTAGAGTTGCTAAAACATTTGTGGGAATAGATGGAGAGTTTTCTGGGATTGCTGTAGAGTTTTTTTTTAGCTGAAATTTTTTTTAAATAGCTGGTAATTCCCTGTTTTTGTTCAGCCCCTCATTTTAAAAGACAATGCAAAGGGCATTTTTTATTTTTTTGCACCAAGGGACACCTTCAGCTGCTATGCTCAGTTAACTTTCTTCTTATTGGTTCTGCCATGCTGAGTAAGGAGGCAGAAAGGCTGTGAAAGCATGCAGCTATAGATATGCCTACCACACCCTTTTACACCCATATATCTCATTGAAGTGACCTTTGCCATTAACCGTTTAGACTCCAAAATTTTGTTAGAATTCGTTAATGGACCCACAGTTGAGGTTTGCAATGTTTTATGATAGTTCCTTAGTGTAAAAAGATGTTTAAATCTGGTTTTCAAAGGCTGAAAAATGGCTCGAACTAGGCAAAAATGCCTGGGTGATAGACAATGTACTTTTTACTCTTGAGTATCGATACAATGAGTTATGTATCAATACTAAGAGAAACAAATGTTTCCAGTCTTGAAACTTAGAGGCCAGTATTGATACTCCATGGATTTGTATCGATACTCATGCTTATGTATAGATACATTTTGCCAAATATCATAGCTTTAGCTACTGCCAAGGTTTGTATCAATACAAACATGTCAGGTATCGATACCACAACTTGGGTATCGATACAAAACCCTCTTGTATCTATTTTACATGTAAAAATTCAAGTTTTTTTCACCGTAAAGGCCTCGTATCATTGCTTGTGCCCTAATATAACTTGTATGTACCTGTGGCTTCTTGATTTACCTCAACTTGGTCACAAACAGTGGGAAATTGATTTATGTATTCATTTGAATAACCTTGGTGACACCATGAAAAGTGGCCTTTGATGCCTCGTTTTTTACATTTTCCTTAATACGGCCTATAGGCATTTTAGACCTTCCCAAAAAATTTTTTTCGCCTAGCATCGTGTCGCCTAATAATGCCTAGCGACACAGCGCCCGACAGTCATCCCCCAGCTTTTATTTCTACTTTTTTATTTTATCATCTTTTACCTAACTCCTAGGATGCCAAAAACTAGTTCGGACAAAATAAGGTGTCTACAAGGGAGACATTTCAACAAATATGTGATAAACTAAACTAAGTGAAGATATCAAACATGAACAAAGCAATAAACTATTCATGCATTTTAACAAGTAAATCATAGTGAATATGCATCCCAAGGTATGGTCAAGATCAAAAAATGCTATGCTAAGCATTTGCACATGAAAAGAGCATGTTGAGATAAAGTAAAACATGGTAATAATATGTGAGCATGGGTTGTTTTAATGTCAACAAGAAATATTGCATTCTAGTTCATCAAAACACAATTGAAACACCAAGAAAGTCATCAAAATCCTAAGGCTATCATAAACAAGGCCATAATAATGCATGAAAGATTTAATAGGGTCATAAAAACATGAAGGTTCACTAAAATAATGATGATGAAGAAAAGTAAAAAATGAAAGGAAAAAAATATAGGGAATATACCTATATAGAAGTTTTAGCTCCCAGTTGTTTCTTTATATAGCAATCTTGCAACTTCTAGCTCACTTTCTTCTTTTTCTTTGCTATCGATTAACAAGTAAGGAATGAAATGAAAGAGCTATTGGTTATGGTATCTATTGAGGATAGTTTTTAGGGTAGAGATGATGGAAATACGAGGTTTTAGAAGGGTTTTTGGAAGGGTGGAAAGGGAGCTATAGCAATGGAAATTTTAGGAGAGCTTTTTTATTTTTTTTATAGTTGATGTCTAAAAGGTCCTCTCTTTGCTGTGTAAAAATTAGATTATATAGAGGATAATTTTAACCACTAGGATAATCTAACGATGAGAGTATATAGGACTTTTGGCATTTACAATATGATGACTCATTATACCAATGTGATACCTTTCAACATTTGATTGGTTAGTCTTGATTCTTGTAGGTAGAGAATATCATGCATTAGCTGATCAGATGAGTAGTCTTAAGTTTGTCCTTCATAAACTAAATTTTCTCATGAAATACCCTCATGCCAAGCTTAATATGCATTTACAAAATGTGTTAATCCAATGTTTAGAGCCTCAAAATTAAATATATGAAATTATGTCTGATGTTGGATGCTTTTTAAAGTCAATGTTGTGAACAATTTTGAGTTTTAAAGTCATGGTACGAAGGAAAGGAAATGTCTCAAATTAGGCCAAAAATAACTGTGTATTGATACATTAAGCTTTATTTCACTACATTGACCAAGAAAACTTAGAATGTATTGATACTTTGAATCTGGTATCAGTACAAAGCATAAGGTATTGACACCAGTAAGCTTGTATCGATACATATGTCCCTGTATTAATACTTGTTGGCCAAAAAATCATGATTTTTAGCTTTGGCATTACTTTGTATCAATATAAACACCCATGGCATCGATACAAATAGCAAAATCTTGGAATTTGAATGACTTAGAGTCTTGTATCAATACCTTAGGCCTTTGTACTGAGACACATGCAAAAATGTAAATTTTTCTTACCTTTAACTCTCTAAACTCTTTATCTTGCCTACTCAACGCATGCTTCTTTAAATGACCTCGATGGTAACTCGAACATTTACTTCTAATACTTTGAATGTTGCCCTAAACAAAATGGGGTGTCTATATACAACATTGTTGATTAACTGAACAAGCAACGGGCTAAAATTTTTGCATTATATTTACTTTTCAATTCAGAAGTTCATTAAAATATGTTGGTAAAAGTGTTGAATAAAGTGTATGTTCCCCCAAACATTTTGGTAAATAAGTTGGATCATCTGGTGTACAATATCATTACTGATAACTACATGTCATTAATTGAGGACGAGATCCTGTCTGGAGTTATGGGTAGCCATAAGGCATCCATTGCAAAGGTCATATTCTGTCAAGGTTCTCATAGATAACGGCTTTGTTCTAAAAGCCATACCCTTGCCTACCTTAAACAAGCTCCCTATCAATGCCTTTGATATCAAGTAGAGCCACATGTTAGTGCAAGCAGTTGACATGACTTGTCGTAAGTCACTAGAAACATCATTATTCTGCTCCAGATAAGCCTGTGCACCAATGAGGTTGACTTTCAGGTGATGAACATTGCTCCATCATATATTGTATGTTAAGGAGGCCTTGAATACATTTAGCCGAGGCAGTGCCATCATCTTTACATTAGAAGCTAAATTTTTTGTTTGAAAACAAGGTGGTTAGCATCGGAGGTGAAGAGAAGACAATCACTACTGTTTCTATTAATGCCGCATACATTAAACCAAATAAGGATGCCCCCCCCAACCATCTTCTATCATTTAAGTTCATGATTGCCTCATTCATAAAAGAAGGCCTACTAATAGTTGAGCCTCAATTGTCAAGGAACACCTGCACAGGTTTGAAGTTGACCATCGATACGGGTTGTTAAACTAGAAAAGGTCTTAAAATCTGCTTGTAAGGTATAGCAGAGCTTTAAAAGTTGTTAGCCAGATTGGCAAAAAAATTTTAGGATTTAAACCCAATATATAGTATCTGAAACAACAAGCCAAAAAATCTAGAGATCAGAGGTTGGCCCATTTGTTGGGTCATTAAGTTGGGATGGGAATTAATGGTATTCCCATCAATCCATAAAACTTTCCATCTAGAAGGATGTATAGATTTGAATCATTGAAAGGAGACAAAAATGATGTCCTGGTTATTCTAAATTAAAAACTCTATAACCTCTATGTCAATGCCATAAAAGATCAACTAATACGATCAAAGCCAAACAATGTGATCTATCCTAACTCGCTAAAATCTGCTTGACAATAGGGTCATATCAGAAACCTTTGTACTTTTTAATTTTACCTTCATTTAAGGTCAAGAAATAAAACATATTCACATCTACCTAAGAGCTTACAGGAATCCTATGTGATAAGCATCTTTTATCAAATATTATCAATAAAAATAACTTAGCATGATGCATTTTATATTATGTGCCGATTTTTATTCTTTGCTTTTACTCAAACTCTTTATCTATATTTTATGTATATGGTTCATTCTCTCGACCTTTTAGGTGCTCTGATAAAAATGACATAGATACTTTCAATAAGCTTCCAGAGATTGATTTTGACAGGTCAATCTGGTGAAATTAATAAAAGTGACTCATGAAATTGATTCTGACGAAGATTTTGAAGAAAGTTTTGCACCACCAGATCGTTAAGATTACTTGAACATAAAGAGGAATCAATTTTGCCCTATGAAAACCTGATTGGAGTCATAAATTTGGGAATAGAAAAAGATCAAAAAGATATCAAAATCGAAACTTCCATAAAACTCTTTACCAGAACCAAACGGATTAGTTTGCTCTAAGAGATTGAGACGTATTCACCTAGTCATATCAAGACATGCTTGGACTAGACACTGACATTGTGGTCCATAAACTTCCCCTTAAACTTGAATGCAAACCAATCTAGGAGAAGCTAAGGAGGATGAAATAAAAAATGCTCCTTAAAATCAAAGAAAAAGTTAAGAAACAACTCAAGGCAGGATTCTTCGAAGTAGCCAAAATCCAAAAAGGGTTACCAACATTGTCTTAGTTCCTAAAAAAGATGGTAAAGTATGGATGTGCATCAATTATCTAGATTTAAATCGCACCAGTCTAAAAAAATAATTTCTAGTTACTTTACATCAACACTTTGACAAAATAGCCAAAAACTCTCTATTCTCTTTCATGGACGGATTCTCGGGTTATAATCAAATCAAAATGACATCCTTAGACATAAAGAAAACTACCTTTATAACCATGTGAGGCATATTCTACTACAAGGTCATGCCTTTTGGACTCAAGAATGTTGGGATAACTTATCGAAAGGCCACGGTGACACTATTCCATAACCTAATGCACAAGGAGATTAAGGTTTACGTGGATAATATGATCGCCAAAATCAACATGAAATGTTTTTTATTTTCAAAAGCTCTTTGAATGGCTACAAAAATTCCAACTAAAACTAAATCCTACTAGGTGTCACATCCGAGAAACTACTAGGTTTTATTATTAGCAAAAAAAGATCGAAGTCGACTTGAATAAGGTCAAGGTTATTCAAAACATGTCACTACCTCAGTCCATAAAAAAGGTGAAAAGTTTGTTAGGGAGACTAAACAACTCTCCAAATTCATATCCCAACTCATCTATAAATGTGATTCGATCTTTTGACTTCTCTGTAAACAGAATTCTAGGAAATGGAATAAAAAAATGTCAATAAGCTTTTGACAAACTCAAACATTATTACTAACCTACCATTAGTAGTACTGTTAGTTCTCGGTCAACCTCTAATCCTCTACCTATTAGTCTTTTGATAAGTCTATAGGTTGTGTGCTCAGGCAACATTAAGAGTCAAGAAAGAAAGAACAAGCTATCTACTACCTAAGTAAGAAGTTAATGGAGTGTGAGAATTACTATTCCGTAATTGAAAAGTCATATTATGCTCTGGCATTGACCATTTAGAGACACAAGTGATACATGTTATAGCACACCACATGGCTAATCACATGACTCAATCCCATCAGGTATCTATGCAAAACCCCTACATTGTCAGTATGATTAGCCAGGTGGCAAGTTTTGCTCTCGAAATATGACATCATCTATGTCAATCAAAAAACTATAAAGGGTAGTGTGATATGCCAGGCAATGAATGACTATAAACCATTAAACTTTTTATGCCAATCCTTGTAAGTTTGTTCTTGTTAGCTACTTTAACTGCACCTTTCATTTTTGAATGGTATAGCACCGAGTTATTTAAACTAAGAACACACTGTTGGCATCATTTTGTTGTTCAAATTATGAGCATTGTCTATGATGATTTGTTCGAAAAGCTTATATTAGCAAGTGATGTCCTATTTCATGAATTTGCATCCAACTAACTTGGTGACATTAGTGTATGAGGATTTCTCAACCCATTTGGTGAAATAGTCAATTGCCACTAGAATGAATTAGTGCCTATCAAAAGCCTTAGGGGTGATAGGCCTAGTCAAATCCATACCCCATATAAAAAAGGGCCACGGGGCTATCATGACATGAAGTAATGAAGATGGGACATTGATCTTGTCTGTTAACATTTGTGACATTTTTGGGCATAGTTGACACAATCTCTCTTATAAGTTAACTAATGATATCTTAATCTAATGACTTATTTTACCATTTGATGTCCATTGGCATGTGTGTCCTAGATCCTTTCATGGACTTATTTTAGTATTCTTCTGGCTTCGAAAGCATCGACACATTTGAGTAACACTTGATCCTAACCTTGTTTGTATAGGATTTCCTCGCCTAATATAAAGCCCATAGCCATTCTTTTGATAGTCCTTTTATCATTTTTTATGGCATGCTTGAGGTATTATTGATCCCTAATGAAGTGGAACACGTTATGATACAATGTTAAGCTATCCCTTTCTTCATTAGTGTTTTGACAGTGTGCAGGAGTCATATATATGCTCATTTGAATATAAGTGATATTCACTTTCAACTAACTTTGAACATGGAGATAAGATGGCCAGAGCATCTGCTATTTGGTTTTCTTCCCAAGGAAATGTTAAAAATTAGCATTTCTAAATTTTTTCTTAAGATCTAAGACCAGTTTCCTATAATGAACCTGCTTAGAATCGTGGATTTGCCATTCTCCTTTCAATTAGTAGATGACGAGGACTGAATCCCTAAAAACCCATAAAGTCTTTAACATTTTTTTTGATAGCCACTTCAAGCCCAATGACATAAGCTTCATAGTGATTCCTATCGAATAAGATTAATATTGCTCTTATTCCATGCCCTAAAACATTTAACGCTCCATCAAAGTATATTATCTAAGATTGGTCATGATTAAAGGTTTTTCCCCTTTAGTTATGCCCATCAAATCTTCACTCGAGATCCGTTGCACTCCATGCATATCAAACTTCAGTTTAAACCTGTACGGGTGCTCCTAGTTCTCCCTAATTTATAGGATATAGGTCATGCTACCTATCAAAGTCAATATTCCCTTTTAAGAGTCTTGATGGAGGCTCAACTCGAAAATGCCAAATAGGTTTATGAGCAAATATGATCAGTTGAATCTTATCAAAGAAAAATAGTGAAAACCACCTATCATGGGCAAATGTATTGAAAGCGCATGATTAGAGCCTATGACAAAAAGTTTGCCTTTGCAAGTTTCACAAAGGTGAACCGATACTAAAGAAAATTCTTTTAACCCACAAGGATGCTCGAGACAAGTGGACCCCTAATTATGAAAAACCTTATCTCTTGGAACAAGCTTTCTTTGAAAGAGCCTTGATCCTAGCAGAAATGGACAGCAACATCACCGTTTAAAGGATGAAAACCCAAAAGGGCATCCTCTGTTAAAAAAGTAGGTCCAAGATAAAAACTCAAAATTGGCATCTATGTAACCAACCCGACTTTAGTAGAAACCTAAAAGGGCAGCTCAAGAAATCAGCCTTCGCCAGACCCAAACAACATCTAAACCAAATCTTACCTATGCACTTACCAAAACCCTTAATTAAACCTCACCTAACCTTAACCATATCAAATCAAACTAAGCCTTGCCTAAACTAACTTGAGTTAAAACTCCAGACAAATTAGACCAAACCCTAGCCAAATAAAAGTCAAAATCACTTTAACCTAATCCAAGTCAACTGCAAAATGGCATGGGGCAATCTTAAGGGCCTTCAGAAGATCGGCTCAAATTAGAATGTTGATCATACGAGAAAGATCTTGAGGTGCATTAGATAAAGCATTCATGTTAAGATTATCAGAGGCATCAATCACCCAAAAGTTTACCTTATTGTCATTATACCTTTTTAAATGAAATTATATCATTTTTTTTTTCATGATAAAGCATTATTTTGTTTTTTTTTTTTAATTCCTTCGCATGAAATCTGCATTGCATTATGATTATTAATTAATTAATAGTACTAGATAATTGAATAAAGTTTATATCAAGATTTCTTGATATTCCATTAAAAAGATGAGAAGAGCATAAAAAGCTTTGTTCACAGCTTGACTGTCAAGATCATGAATCTTCACATTTAACACATGCTAGTCACGATCATGTCAACCATTCTCAACTTCCAAAATCATTGACCATGAAAAACTGTTAAAACCCAAAGCCTTATTAGCTTCTAAAATCACACCAAGGCCCATCCAATCCAGTTAAAAAATTTTGTCAAGTTCCAAGCACTAACCACTCTAGTCAAGATACAAAAACAACTAAGCTAAAAACCACCCAGTCCTTAAATTGTCAGCAAAACCAACCAAACCTTGTCAGAAAAGATCATCAAATATCCTAAGCCAAGAAACAAAAATTCTAAAATTATTAAAAAGGCCATCGAAACACCCAAGTCAAGAAAATAATCAACCAAGCATCAAATTATCCAAATATGGGTCATGACAATAAAACCTATAAAGACCAAAAGTTAACACTTTAAACTATGGAATCAGGGAAAATAATAGACAAAGCTCCTAGTCAAAAGGAAAACTTGTGATGGCTATTCCCATATTAGACTTTTGTCATGATCATGTAGTCATATCATCATG
>JBBYHK010000013.1:5971156-6024531 GCA_038382065.1 Adansonia grandidieri
AATGTTGCACTTGCATCATCACATGACATCATGCATTCATATTGTCATTACATAACATCATTCTGCCACCCTCATGCTAAAGAAAATCTGTCAGACTTTGAAGAATTGCCTAATAAGAACTTTCAACATCAAAAATCAACAAATCAAATGGTTGCTCAGGTCAAAACCCTATCACTATTCCTATATTAAACTTTTGTCATGATCATGTAGTCATATCATCAAGAATGTTGCACTTGCATCATCACATGACATCATGCATTCATATTGTCATTACATAACATCATTCTGCCACCCTCATGCCAAAAAAAATCTGTCAGACTTTGAAGAATTGCTTAATAAGAACTTTTAACATCAAAAATCAACAAATCAAATGGTTGCTCAGGTAAAAACCCCATCGCTCCAAAATATCATGTCAAAAAAGTCAAGCCCAATGATGTTGGTAGGCTAAACCCAGCTAATTGGCCCATATTAAGAAAATCAAGCCCAATGATGCCCATAGGCTAGATCTGGCAATTGGCCCATGTCAAAAGTTAAAAGCCCAATGACATTGGTAGCTTAGATCTGGCTAATTGGCCCATGTCAAAAGCCAAGCCCAATAATGCCAGTAGGCTAGATCTGACCAATTAGCCTATTGTCAAGAAACTTAAACCTAGTGATGCTATAGGTTAGATTTGATTAATTGGCCCATGTCAAGTATTTTTGTCAAGAATCTCCATCAAAAACCTCTGTTAACAAATCTTTTCAAAGTTCAATATTGTTGGTTGGTCGTAATCCAACTCATTGGCATCTTTATCAAGAACATCTATCAAGAAATCCTCTCTAAGTCCGATGTTGTTATCATCGACATCAACATGAAAAAATTCTTTTAAAGTTTGATGTTGCTAGAAAATCATGATCCGACTCATAGGCATCTCTAGCAAGAAATCTTTTCAAAGCCAATATTGCTAGTTAGTCATAATCCCACTTATTGGCTTATTCTTTCTTTATTTTACCTATAAGCTAAAGCATGTTCTTTATGTTACAATTAATAGAAAGGTGAAGAATCATCCTAAGAATCAAGATTACTTTTTTTTTAATCTTTAATAGTCAAAAAAAGGGTGACGATGTATATGAGGCTCAACGGAAGTAAACAAGTTATCCTATTTGAAGCTAAGCATTTTTAATCATTTGTATGAAAATCTTCTTTTCTAGTCTTGGGAAATTGAGTGACCTATCCACATAAGCACAAGAATTTTTCTCGTATAAATCATTCTTCATCACATAAACCCATGACAAGTCATTTCCAGATGCTTCTTTTAGAAGAGCACTAGAAAGCCTCAATTTGGTGGGATCAAGTCCAAGCAAGACGTGAGCAAAACGACAAAGGGAAGTACAAGGGACAAGATACGATCGAGGTTGCAGGATTAATTTTTACTTGAACATTAAACCCAAAGCTTGTTCCAAAGTTTTCACTTCACTTTAAAGGATAAGAGAGAGAGAAGTGTACAAGAAAGCCCTTACTCTTTAAAAAAAAGTTACAAAGTTTTACCAGTTGTTTATTCGCAATGGCTTAAATGAATCTAACATAGAATCCTTTGCTTGCTTGATAGGGCTTAACGTTTATAAATCCAAGATGAAGTCTTGATGCATCAGATGTGGAAAGTGGCCTATCAACTAGCTCTAAAGGTCGAGGAAAATCTAAAAAAAAAGACCACAAGAGGACACCAAAGGTGATAAGGGATCGACCTCTATAATCAAGCGAGAAAAAAAACCCGTTTTCCTTTCCTTCAATATATATGGCATGCTTTACTAATATAATAGAAAGTCAAGGCTCCATCTTACTCATTGCCTAGAGTCATAACTTGAGCATTGTATAAGCGCTTAAGGCTCCTTCTGGTCGTGGCCACGACTATTATATAAGGCAAGGCTTGAAAGCAAGCTACCAACGCTTATTAGTGAGAACTAAGCTTGGCTTGTTAGTAGTGGTCCCCCATTTTGTCTTGCCCACCTTAGGCCCATTAATTTTTCACAACGGGGTAGCAAGTTGGCAAATGGGGACTATCAAAGAAGTGCCTCAACGTGTCACAGCCACTACATTGACTCCTTTTATGCAATTTTGAGCTCCATGAAATTTTCTCAATTCCAATGCAAATTATCCTTTTGGAGCTGATGTAATAAACTATGTGAGGCTCCCAACAAACCCAATATAAATCCAATCCAAATAAAAATAAAAGGCAGTTTCATTATGGTGGTATAACAGCCTTCAGTTTTAAAACTTGAAATTCCAATCAAAGCATATAGATCCATAAATAGATTTGTATGTATAACCACTTCATTGTGCTCATCGTTTTTCAAAAGTATCTTTTTTCTAGGAACATGGTTAACCAAAAATTATTATGTTTATGATTCTTCATCCATTGATTCAGAAAATGCTCTAGTTTTCTATTCTCGTATGAAGTCAAAAAGTTTATTAGCAATGGGTTAGCAAGAAATGATTCGTCATGCTCAAACATAAGTGGATCATTCATTAGGGATGGTTTATAGATCATCAGATTCCCAAAAATGGAATGAAAAGTAGGTGCATGTAAATGATCAAGACCTCGTAGACAACAATGCTCTTTCCCAAAATGGGGTTTGAATTCAAACGTAGGATAAGTTGAACCTAGGATCATAGTCTAGATCTTTTATCTAAAAACCTTTGTCATTCTTAAGTCAAACCTAGGGATAGGTCGAGCCTAAGATCATAGTTTAGGTCTTTCATCTAAAAACCTTTATCATTTTTAAGTTAAACCTAGGGATAGCTCTAGGATCACAATCTAAGTTTTTCATCTAAAACCTTTTGTCACTTTTAAGTCGAACCTAGGGATAGTCGAGCCTAAAATCGCAGCCTAGATCTTTCATCCAAAAATTCAAACTTTACCTTATTACAAAAATCAATATCATTGTTAAAGTATTATTCTTATCTTAACATCATATTAGTTTTGGTCTTTTCATCACAAAACCATAAGATAACACCAAGCATACCCCGAACAAAATGGTGTCTATTGATTTTAGTCTTATGTTTGATTCTCAGCAACAACCAAAGAAGGGTAGCTAAAAATACCCTATTTTGTCTGGACTAAAATCCAAGGCATTAAAATGTTACTGTTTGAGGCATCATCGAAGTCATCTAGATAAGCACAGATCAGTCACCCATCATTCCTAGCTAAAGTGAAGTGTTTGGAGAGCCAAAGGTGTGTAAAATTCACATTTTTATGTGTATGCATCGATACATAGACTTTAGGTATTGATACATGGCCTTGACGTCAACAAAACCCAAAAATCCACTGATTGTATTGATACAGGAGGCCATGTATCGATATATTTACTTAATGTATCAATACATTAGCATCTATATCGATACAGAGTTAGTCATAGCTAAAATCACGAGTTTTGGCCAAAATGTATTAATACGTAAGTGGGTCTATTCATACAAGCGTCAATGTATTGATATATCTAGGAAAAATTTGCTCTTTATATCAATACATATAGGCAAGTTTTGCCCAGTTCATGCTATTTCCACCTTTTTGCATTGTTACATTAAAACTTGAATTTGGTCATGATTTTGGCCTTAAAAATCATGTGGATTTCATTTTGGGGCTTTAAGCCTTGGGTTTTAGCATTTCTAAATGATCCATTAAGCTTGTTACAAAAGTATTTCATGCTATAATGTGGATTAATGAATGGCAAGCTAGACATTACTCATTATATCAGCTTATGCATGGTTTTCTTCTGCAGTGAAAGTTGTACATCAATAAATAAAATGTTGAAAGCTTGCTCTTTAGTATAATGACTTATGATGCTATACATCATAAATGTCCGAAATGCCCCACTTTGCTAGGTTTTTTATGGTTGAAATTAAATCTAATATAAGATACATTATATGTTTAGCCAAAAATATTCACCACTTCCAAACACTATACCCTTAAACAAAATAATATTCTTGTAGCTCCCTCTGACCCCTCTAAAAACCTCTGAAAACCCTTTATTTCCCTTATTTCTCTTTTCTAATCTCCTCTTTATTGATACCATAACCATTAAGTTATTCTTTTACATTCCCTTCTAGCTAATCAATAGCAAAGAAAGGGATAAAAGTGAGTTTAAAGCTGACTAGTTTTCTATTAAAAGGAAAAGGCAAGGATTCAAGCTTTTTGGTATAACTTTCATGTTTTTTTCTTTTTATTTTTTTATCATCATTTTCATCATTTTAATGAGCCATATCCATGTGATCATGACCCTATTTTTAGGACTCTCATGTATTTTATTGCCTTGGTTGTGGTAGACTCGAGACTTTTGGTGTTTTGTTAAGATTTTTACATGTTTCATTGTATCTGTGTGCTTGTTTACGTTAAAATCTTGTTTAAACATGTTTCACTGCATTGTTTTGACATTTTCCAGTAAGTTTTTTTTTGTTTAAACATGTTCATATCATCTCTCATGGCATGATTATTGATGTCATTCATAAGGCTAACCTTTCTATGCATCTCCGTATTCATTCCTTTGTATTTTTATCATAATTTTCATGCTTAAAGTTCATATTTGTTTGTCTAAACATGCTCTGTATGTTTATTTCCATGAACGTCATATTTAGTTCATTAAATATTTGTCAAAATGTTTGTTTGCTGTGTGTCAAAATTTTATTTTCTAAAACCCCTAAGTTATGTCTATGTTAACTTCAAATAATAAAGATTAACTTGGATTTAAGGTTTTCTATCAATTGATCTTCTAATCTTAAGGAAGAACGAAGCTTTCCATGTTTAAATTCAAGGTTAAAGGAGGCTAAATGTTTTAGTTTTATAAAAAAATTAAATGTCTTTTTAACTTGTCCTAAATTATTTATACCTTGATTATGTTGTCTAGTGTCCCTTGTTAGCGACATGGTTAATGGGCTATTTCGTCACCCCAAACTACTCCAAGATTATGCAAATAAGCTTGTAAGGCAGTCATCATTGACCACTTTTTTGTTAAGGATATTTGAATGTCTATTACTCCAGTCTAGTTTTAGGAAACTTGAAAACTAAAAAGTCCCTTGTTTCAGCACTGGCAGCATTATAAGTCTAACTTGAAAAATATTTTCAAACTAAATAATTTTTCAATTTTTTTTCTAAAATTTTTCATTAAAAGGCATCAAATTATCTTTCCAATGGTATCTTGTTTGCCTTCAAATCATTCTGGATAAGGGCGTTACAATTTTTCAAACCAATGCTGTCTGAAACCCCTTAAATCAATGATTTGCATTCTATTCGGGCCATTTTGGCGCATCAAATAATTTTTTTTGAAATTCTTGCAATTTAATGAT
Source organism: Adansonia grandidieri (assembly GCA_038382065.1). NCBI lineage: Eukaryota > Viridiplantae > Streptophyta > Magnoliopsida > Malvales > Malvaceae > Adansonia > Adansonia grandidieri. The sequence goes on from JBBYHK010000013.1 coordinate 5,976,474, forward strand.
TCCAAATGAGTCTAAAATGATTTTTCAAAGTTGGCTGCACCATTTCCTTTGTACAACTGCCATTGTCAAACTAGTCCCAACTTCAAAAATTCTTTCCACCTAGAAAGTAATTTTTTAGGATTTTTTGAATATTTTTATACTCATTCTCATCAAGTTATACTTTTGACGATACCTCACTTGATCCCTACCATCTTTAGATTAGCCACAATAAAATTGAAAAGAGGACTAGCGTAAGCTATCCCTTATTTTTGGCATTTATCAAAATTGGCTAATTTTTTCAAAATCATTATCCAAGGCATTCGAATGTCTTTAAGTGAGTCTAGCCACCCCTCACCAAGTTTAAAACATGTATCAACCTACCTCTAGGCTCAGATCAAGACACGGACATTTTTTTAAAATTTTATCAATTGTTATTTTTGTCAATTCCTACCTTCCAAATAAAAATTATCGATTTTTTCAAAAACCATAAATGTCATTTCTATCAAGAAATGGTTGATTTATGTTAATTTAAGGTTTTTTGATCTAGCCTTTTCAAAAATTGTCAAAAATTAAAAATTTCTGTCTCCCAGATTCTCTCTAGACTTTTTAAATTTTAAACTTATTTTTCATGCCTTAATCAACCGATGGATCCAAACGCGTCTCAAAAATTTTTAACTTGGTCAATTTAGATTGCCAATGACGATTACAAGATACATTTTAATTGTACTCTATTTTTCTTTTTTTTTTTGTGATTTATTTTATACAATATTATCTCATTTTTCATCTTACTAACATGTTTATCTTTGTGGTGTTCATCTTGCATTCATATTACCAAATCATTTTCAAAAATCATAAAGGTAATGCTTGATGTCGATATCCCTTTAGTGCTTGACATGAAATATCCTATTTTCAAAATTAAATCTGGATATCATTTTGTCAAAAATCTCTATGTTTCCCACCTCTCTAAGATGTATATGGGATTAAAATTTTCTTTAAAACCTGGATTTAGTATACAAATTCATACATAAAGGGGATTATATCAAAATAATAACAAGCCAAAATTGAAAAAATCAAAACCAAGTTAAGGCATAACTAAAAGGTATCGATTTCGTGCATCGTAAGGATGTTAATACTTTTCTTCACAGAACCAACTCTCAAACTGAACTATCAAATCTCTAGACCATTCAGACCATAGAATTAATGTTTTAAGTTTTTTAATTCGGAATATCGATTTTGATAGGCATTCAATCATGCCCAGCCCAAATGATCGATAGGGACTCTAAGCATTAGCTTCTTCGTGGTGACCACCCAAGACTAGTTAGATGAACGATTCGTCTGATGGTCCCTCTCATGATCAAAAGCTAAGAATATTTACTTTCTCGCTCTTATCAAAAAAGAAAAGTCCTAGTTGAAAGGACATTTCTTCATCGAGAAAATATTTTTAAGTGTAACTACATTTCCTTCGTAATAAAGAAGGCACGACATTGACATTATATATGTCAACAATCACTACTGAACATATAACATGGCATGCTTATAATTGATGGATGATGAAATGTTGGTGCACCTAGTTAATGGCTAGGCATGGTAAGAGCTTAATTGTACATCTTTTGCAGTTGAATCTTGGAATGTTAGATTAAGTTTATGTGTAGATAGCTTTTATTCATTTGCCAGGCTACAAAAACCATATTCATGTTGGCCTGTCATGCTCTATGTATATAATTTACCCTTATGAATGTGTATAAAGTAACCATATTTGCTTCTTAATATGGTTATTCCCAGTTTCGATAGTCCAAAGCAAAATATTGTTATGTTCTTTAGACCTTTGATAAACAGGTTAAATTTATTGTGGAATAAAAGTGCTCAAACTTTTGATGGGTATATGAAGCAAAATTTTGTATTAAGGGTTACATTATTGTGGATGATTAATGACTTTCTCGCTTATTGAATGTTGCCGAGATGTAGTACGCATGGAAGATTGGCTTGTCCAAATTGTATAGAACATGTTAAGTCTTTGCAATTGCAGTATGGAATGAAACCATGTTGGTTTCACTTTCATAAAAACTTCTTGTCTTTAGGTCATTCTTCTAGAAGGCAAAAAGATCAATTTCTTCAAAGAGTTAACTAGGATCCTCCAATTAAGCATTTATCTGGTGATATAATTTTGGAAAGGATTGACAGCATTTCGAAATTGTAGTTATAGATAAATACAGGCAAAATAAGTTGCAAGGCTTCAGGGTGTGTCATAATTGGAAAAAATATATATATTAGGAGCTACTGTATTGGCATACTAATCCCATTCGTCATAATCTCAATGTCATACATGTTGAGAAAAATATGTTTGATAATATTTTCAATGCAATGATAGATGTGAATGGGAAAACAAACGATAACGTAAAGGCTAGAATTGATTTGGCATTTGCTTTGTAGAAGGCCCAATTTAAAATTGGCTAAAGGAACAAAATGATGTATAAGCCTAAAGCAAGTTACACATTAAGCAGGAAGGATAAAAAAAGAGTTCATGCATGGGTTAGGTAATTACGACTTCCAGATGGATTTGTTTATATTGGGCATTGTGCAAATGTGGCCAATGAAAGATTTTATGGCACAAAAAGTCATGATTCTCATAATTTTATGCAATGATTGCTTTCAATTACATTTCATGATTTGGTTCCAAATTTAATATGATATTTAATTATAAAGCTAAGTAATTTTTCAAAGATTTATGCTTAACTAAAATTCATGTAGAACAGATGAAGATTTAGGATGCAAATATTGTCAAAACCATTTGCAGTTTGGAAAAAAGTTTTTCTTTCTATATTATTCGATTCTATAGAGCATCTAATTATTCACTTACTGTATAAGTTAAAAAGAAGGTGGGCATGTCCATTATCAAAGGATGTATACTTTTGAAAGGTATGCAATTAAGAATGTAGGTTAAATAACATATTTTTATCTAATTCTTAAAATACTAAAATTGTTTGTCATAATTAATATTGTAAGATTCTTACATCATCTCAAAAAAGTGAAAGATCCTATATTTATGGAAAGATATATACTTGAGGCATATATCATAGAGGAAATTTCAATATTTTAACCCAAATGTTGAAACAATATTTATCTAGGTGCCATGAAATGATGATGGGGAAGATGTCAATTCAATGGGATAACTTTCTATATTTTTCATAGTCAGAAAAATCTTTTGGCCTGAAAAAAGACGTAATCTCATTATCCAAGTTATGATAAGTACAATGCAACAGAATTGTATGTATTATTTCATTGCAAAAAAGCTTTGCCTTATGTTAAGTAAGATCTCTTTGTCATATAACTTATTCTCTAGTATAATTTTATATATACCATGTACGTTATATTTAATATTGGCTTAGGTATTTATTTTTCTTCCTTATCTAAATGAAAAACTTGAGATGTTTGTTGAGATGGTGAAATTGGATGCACCAAACATTATTGATAGAGAATTGGAGAAAGTTCAAGCTTCAAGATTTAGAAATGGTTTAAGGATTATGTAAGTTAATATATAGAAAGTTTAAATTAAACAATACGCATTGTAATAGCAATAATCAAATAGTTGCATAATAATTTAATTATTACTCTATGATATGTTAGGTTCAATAATGACCAAAAGAAGTTGACTCTCTTATTAGTGACCTCTCTCATGGTCTAGGACATAAGGCTTGGTGTTATTCTAGTTATCTTGTCAATGATTTCAAATTTCACATGCTTGATTATAGGGAAAAAAAAAACATGAATAATTGTGTTTGTGTAAAAGAGCTACTACAATAATTATGAGCATGACTTTTATGGAATACTATTAGATATTTTATAGTTAGAAATTTTGGTAGGGGAAATCAGGTTGTACATTTTAAATGCAGATGATTTGATACAAATAAAGGAACACGGGTGGACCCGCATAATGTCTAGTGGAAGTTAGGTATAAGGTAATACTTTCTAGTAATGAGCCTTTTGTCTTAGCCCATCAATGTTAACAAGTTTATTATAGTTTTTATCCTTCCACTAAAAGAGATTATTAGGATTGGTGGCTTGGCTTTAAGATGAAAGCTTGGATTAAAAGTGGTTTATCAAGAAATGGATTTGCATGCTTCACTATTATCACTTATTCCGATGACGTTGACAACCCTAGACTCTTTGATAATGTTAATTTTAAAAAAGTAAGTCATTGTATGACAGTGTGTCGTGATACAATTATGAGGAAGCAAAAGATGAAGAACAATTTCTATAGATGGAAGAAGAAAAAGAAAATGATATTGAGATCGAAGATGAAAATGAAAACGAGAATGGTTTAAGCGATAATGACAACTATGGTAATGATGATTAGAATAATGTCAATTAAAGATTTTTATACATGCAATCAAATATTTAATTACATGTCTTTTGGTTTACTTATTAATTACATATGTATTTCTCTTATTATTTATTACAAATGCATAAGTTTTTTCAGAGGCAACATCAATAATAGTTTCAGGTAACACAAGAGCAACTACAGTGTACTCAATTCATGATGCAGCACCAGCAGCAAATGATTTAGTGGCTCTAAAATGGATTGGTGATTGATTCCTACAGTAGTACTCCTCCACCTTTCTCTCTTCTGCATCTGCAATGATTTTTTAGATGTAATTTAATATTACCTTAAAACCACAAGTATTTATAATTATTTCATATGTACCGTATTATTTAATTTTATTTTGATAATAAATAAAATTTATATATATTTATGGATTTAATATTGTAAATTAATTATTCAAAATAAAACATTTAAATACCAAATAAAATTAATACAATAAAATAAGTAATGTTAATACAAATAATTAATACAATAATTAAATTTAATAAAATTAAAAAATTTTAAAAAGAATTATTAGTAATGGAAAATTCTGTCACTAATATTATTTTTTACGAATTTAATTACCCTAACTGAAAAGTATTAGAGACAAAAGAATATCTACTTAAAAATGATTTAGTAGATAATAACCATTACCAATGCAAAAATCCTTCAAAAAATATTCTGTCGAAATAATCATTTCCAATGGAAAATGTATTACCGACAAAAATATTATTAGCGATGGATTTTTCACGATGAAATTTTTGTCGGAAATAACTTTTTGTGATAGATTAACAACTTTTTTGATAAATTTTGTAAAAAAAAACTTCTCTCTTGTAGTGTTGGAAAAGTTGGAATTTATTTCAAATCTTGAAGTAGTTATGAAACTAGGATATATTTGGGAGAAATTATAAGAAAGTTTGAAGGAGCTAAGCAAAAAACTGAAATGTAAATGTATAAAGAAAAGTAAAGGTGGCAAATGGGCAAGATCGGATCGAGCTATCTTTAGATTCATATTATTTCGAGTTTAAATTTATTTTGAGCTCGGATCATCTTAGGCTCAGACATTTTCGGGTTTGAATTTTTTTAGGGCTTGGATAATTTCAAGTATCTTAAGTTTGGGCCATTTTTCATGTTCAAATCTATTTGAGTTTAAGCTAGCTTAGACGAATTCAAATAATTTTTTAATTTTATAAGCTATAAATATTTGTTAATTTTAATTTTAATAATTAATTTTACTTTTCGTAGTGATAACAATACCTAAATTAAAACTTAAGAAAAGAATAAATATTTTATTAATATTTAAAAATATTATGCCATGGAGATTCAAACCTTAAAAACATTATATAATACAAATATTATAATTATTTTTGAATATTTGTAAAATGCTGAAATTTATACCATGGAGATTTGAACATTTGCTTGAAACGAGAAAAAAAAAACATTACCAACTGAGCTAATCTTTAATTTTAAAATAATATGCTACTAAAATTAAATTATATTAACTATAATGAAATATAGTAATAACTTGAAAATATTTTTTTCCAATATACAATATAATAATAATTAATTTACTAAAAACCTTTAACTTTTAAATATACAAGTAATTTTATAAAACAATATTGAATACTTAATCGGTTTATTAAGTTAAATCACTCTAAAGACAAGATTTATTTTTATTTTACTCTTTACAAAATGACCTCATAATAAAGTTACGAACTTTTTTTAATTAAAATAAATACTAAAATACAAAAAAATTTTAGTATAAAATAAATATACTTATCATATAAATATGATATGATATAATTTATTGTATGTATAATATTTATAATATAATTGCAAATATATGTGCATGATATAATAAGTGTTAATTATAATAATATAGATTGTATATATCATTATTAAATTTACTTATCTATTATAATATAAAATATTATATTCAATAGTTATATAAATATGTATAATTATTATAAATACTTATATAACTATTGATATTGTACAGTATAGTAAATATTTATATAATTTCATAATATATAATTTATAATATAATATATCAATACTTATATATATGTAGTACAGATGGTAAAGTTTTATACAACTACTGATATTATAATGCTTATATTATGTAATATTTAAATTAATAGATAACATAAGATATATATAAGATATAAAAGGCATCTTAACTTTCACCGGATATATAAATTTTTTATATTTATTTACTCTATTAATCATAATAATATGTCATCATGAGTATAAACGTATGTATTTCAAACAATAAATTTAAATATTATATAATAAAAAACATTTTTAATATAATAATACAAATTTTGAATACAAATGTATAGACATGTAGGAAAACAACTTTTAAAAAACTCATCCTACTTAATATATACAAACTAATACTTAAATATATATGTATATAAATATTAATAAATATGATTGTGACATAATATATACATATGCTAATAAAATTCATTAAGTTTTATTAATAAAATTTAATTAAATCTCTATATATAATTATAATATGTATAATAAATATGAATTTGGACTTTAGACCTCGGGCTAACACATCTAAACCAAGAAGGAACTATAAAAGCTAAAGCCCCTAGAATCCCAAGATTTTGTTCTTTTTCCCTTTGACAAAACCTCTTATCCACTTTCTCTCACCATCGCGCCTCTGACATTGGGACTACTACCGAGTTGCTTGATATTGCTGAGAAGGTAAATTGGTCTTAATCCCAATATTTTGTTCTTTAATTTACAAACTTTGTTTCTTTTTTTTTTTTTGCATCTTTGTCTTAATCCATGTATAATTTTAAATTTCAATAGCTTATGTCTTTTGCTTAAGCTTTCCACGTTCAAAAGAAAAACAACAAAAGTGAAATCACATAAACAATTAGGAATAAAGTAATAATACTTAATTAATTGAAAAGCTTTCAATTAATCTTACCATTACCCAGTTGTGTAGAGTTCCAAGTGTATTACTTCAGATTAATGGTTGGATTAAGGAATAATGTGGCATGATCATTGAGTGATCTAATGGCTAACGATGTGGGGATATGGTGGTTGTGTCCTACAAAAGGTTATTTTAATATGCTTCAAAATAGAAATAACATGAGAAATATTGCCAAAACCAGTTGTCTAGGTTAATAACTTTCTTCTAACATAATTCTTTACTATTGTCAAAGCGAGGTTTTTGTCTTTATACTTGAATATATATAAATGAATGTTTACAAAATTTAGGATTTTGTTTTGCATGAATTTTTTTGTCTTGACATAAACATTTGTGTGTTGTGATTTTTGTTTGTACATTGACTTGTTAGAAAGTCTCCTTGCTTGATATTTATAATTTCTATACAACTTGGACCCGAAAATCTATCTATTGAAGAATTTTCTATTTTAAATCTAGATTTTTATTTTTTTTTGAATTATTTAGGTTTGTTCTGGAAGATCTTTTTATTTTTTTTATATACATTTTCCCATGTTCTTACTTATACATCTATATATCCACATTTATGAATGTAGACAAGATTTTTAATGTATATGTCTTAATTTTAATTTTTTACTTTTTTTTTTGCAAATATGAATGTGGAAATCAACTCTAATAATAATGCTGACTCTAACACCAGAGAATGTTCCTCAATACATACTCTTACTTCTAGTTTTTCAAAAAGGCAAAAAATCAAGTGTTTGGATTGCTTTTGTTAAGCATGATCCTGAGGGGCAAATGATATATCAAAGGAAACACAAGGATACCAAAGAAAGAGCTTGATGCAAGTTTGGTGAGACTGTTATGATTCATGCACCTTACTCGAGCTTATTTACTATGTTTCATCACATGAAAAGATGTTAAAAAAAATCTTCCTATTGAGGATTTGAATGGAAGTAAAAAAATAGATCCATTTATTGCTTATGAAATGATAGCTGAAAGTATTATTGCTCATAGATATCCATTTAAAATTGTTAAAGATGTTAAACCTAGAGCCTTTCACTCATATTTGAATAGTTCTTTCTAAACCCACTTGTAGGAATACTTGTAAGGTTGACTATTTGAAACTACAAAATAAAATGAAAGACAAACTTAAATCATGTATTGAAAAACTTTCAAGTGGAATTTATTTGACAAGCAATATTTGATCACCATGCATAACCGATGGCTATCTTTATTTAATTGCCCATTTCATTAATGATGATTGGAAGTTATGTAGTCAAGTTTTGAATTTTTGACATGTTCCACTATCACATACTACATTTGTTCTGTATAATAAGATTTATGACTTATTAAAAGAATGGGATATTGATAAGAAATAGCATTACCTTGGATAATGCAAGTAATATGGATAGCATGCAACAAGTTTTGTGTGGTCATCTTTATCAATAAGGTGCATTGTTATATGGTAAATATTTTCATATTCGTTGTGCTTCCCATACATTAAATCTTGTTATCCAAAATGGTTTACAAGTGATTAACAAAGCTTTAAAGAAAGTAAAAGAAAGTGTGAAACATATGAAAAGCTTTAAAGTGAGAAATATCAAGTTTCATGATTGTTTGATTCAATCAAATTTGAGTTGCTCAAGAGGCTTGTGGTTGGATGTTGTAACTAGGTGGAACTCCACCTATTTGATGCTCAACAAATTTCTCTATTTTCTTGAAGCTTTTGTGAAGTTAAAATGTTCATATGGAAATTATGATGATCTTTCTAGTCCTTACGATTTCCTTTTGAAGTCTTTTTATAAGATTACCACTTTGTTCTCAGGAAAATATTACCGTAAAGGTAACTTGCATTTTGAAAATGTGTGGCAAATTCAAAAAATTCAATATGTACATGTTTTTGAAAACCCGTTGATTGTACTAATGGAAGGAAAGATGGATGATGAATTTTGCAAGTATGGGGATGATTAAAGTATAGTGTTATCTTTCACCACTATACTTAATCCTCGCTACAATTGCAACTTTTACAATAACTTTTTCTAAATTTGGGCATTGAATATGAAAACAAGTGGATGGGTATTCTTGAAGAATTAATGCTATTTTTCTATGAGCATGAGAATCAGAGTAGTATTTTTTTCGATCACCTACGATAGTTGATAATAATGATCAAATTAGTAAAAGGAAAATTTCTGAAGAAATGAGTGTAAGTTTAACACTTTGTTTAAATTACTTTATTAATTTATTTATTATTACATATTTTTAGATAATAAATAATTTAATCTATTTATAAATTTTAATTTAATTATACATTTGTTAGTTTAACTTGATATATGAACTTACTTTACTTTACTTTATTATAGGGATTTAATATCACCCTGGGTCTATATCACGTAGAACAAATTTGGATTTATATTTGGATGACCTAGAGAAGATTATGGAAAGCAACTAGATGTTTTAATTATTGGAAGCAGAATCAATTTTGATATCATATTCTTTCAACAATGGCCATGGGTACATTGAGTATTCCAATTACCACAGTTGCTTTTGAAACAACATTTAGTATGGGTGATGGAGTTATCAACAAGTGGAGAAATTGTCTTATACCTCGTAATGCAAAAATATTGATTACTACTCGTAATTGGTTATATGGATACAATCTATAAACTCTAGTGGTAAGATTTTACTATTATTCATTGTATCTTTATTAATTTTTTTTTTTTTGTTATTAGCTAATTGATTGCATGATTATTCATATATATTTTAGTAGATGAAGAAAATGATGAAACATTGGCATTTGGAAGAAATGTTAAGATTTTGAGCTTAAAATAATTGTCATATGAAGGAAAAAGGATTAAAAGCTTATAATTGCAAACTACGTTGATATTCTACTTTCCAATAGTTATTTTATATTTTTAACAAAAAATTTTCTAAATTTTTTTAGTAGGATTAATTATGATTGTTTTGATCTTTAAATGGCTTGATGCATTGTAGTTCAAAATTGAATTTGTATGATTTTAGGATTTGAAGAATATCTTTTGTTTAAATATATTTTATTTAGCTGTTGTATTTAAATAAGTTATTTAATTTTTTTTTTATTTTTATATTTTTATTTATAAGATAATGTTTTTTTATTTTATTTTAGGTAATCTTAATATTTTATACATTTGAGTGATTAGAGAATAATCTAAAGTTAATTTTTGTTAATAGTATTGTTATTTATTAGTGTTATGAAAAATATCAATTATTTTTGTATATTTAAATTATTGTTATATTAAAATTTAAATATCAAATAAGTATAATAGTATATTATACATGATTAGTTTTATTTATAATAAAATTAATCAATTAAATGTTAAACTAATAACATTATTTGTTATTTTTTATGCTTATCTACTGTAAATATAACATACACATTACTTAAAGATATTTGAAATTTATAGTTAATATATTTATAGTTAATATGTTTTAAGTTAAATCCAATTTAAAGATTTACTAATAATTTTTTGTTTAATAATACATTATTGATATAATTGTATAATAATTATAAATATATTTTAATAAATTAAATATTATATTTTTCATTTTAAATAAATCATATAATTATAGTTTACTATTTTTTAGTTTTTAATATATTTTAGATCAGAAGGTCTCGAGCTCAGATCAGATCGATCTCAAGCTCGAATTTTGGGCTTTTAAGAGTTTTGGATCGGATTGGTGTCAAGCTCGGATCAAATCGTACTGCATTCAGATTTTTATTTGTCTTTATCTCGCTCTCCCAACTAACTCAGACCGATTTTCAAGTTTTTCAGGGCTCAGTTTTTTTTTTTCAGCTTGAATTTTTTTAGATTTAAGCCTTTGACTTTTAAGTCAATTTGAATCGAATTCGATCTTGGATCGGCTCAAGCAGACTTTTAAGCTTGGGCCTACTTTGCTAGCTCTAAATAAGAGAAGTTTCGATATAAAATCATTAGTTAAACAAAAATTAATTGTCGATTTTTATCTAAAGACATTTATACTTTAAGTTTTAGTTAATTTTTTACTGTAAATTAATTCTTTTTAAACTTACATTTTTAATTATTTTTTTAAAAATATAGGAAAATTATCTTTATATATTTTTGTTTTGGTTGTTGAAAGTGCAATGTATGTAATCTTTTTTGAAAATGTGACGCCAGCCCAGCCTGGCGTGTAGATTCTACTAGTAAATACTCCCTCTTCTTTTTTAATTGAAGTTCGAAATTCAAAAACGAAGGCAAAGAGCGTCACCTTTTTTTCTCCTCTTACTCCCTCCTCTCTTTTTTTAAAGTTTGAAATTCAAACGAGGTCAAAGAAGAGCCCTCAGCCCGCTCTCTCTTTCAATTAACATATTACCAATCGCATTTCTGGTTTTCAGGTCTCAAAAGAAACACAAAAAAAAAAAAAAAAAAATGGAGAAGTATGAGAAACTGGAGAAAGTAGGGGAGGGTACCTACGGCAAGGTTTACAAGGCCAAAGATAAAGCCAGCGGCCAATTGGTGGCCCTTAAGAAGACCCGTCTTGAGATGGACGAGGAGGGCGTTCCTCCCACCGCTCTCCGAGAGGTCTCTCTCCTCCAGATGCTCTCCCAGTCCCTCTACGTTGTCCGTCTCCTTTGTGTCGAACACGTTGACACCAACAAGAACGGCGCCTCCAAGGCCAATCTCTACCTTGTCTTCGAGTACCTTGATACGGATCTCAAGAAGTTCATCGATTCCCACCGCAAGGGTCCGAACCCAAGGCCCCTTCCTCCCTCCCTCATTCAGTCCTTTTTGTTCCAGCTTTGCAAAGGCGTTGCCCACTGCCACAGCCACGGCGTCCTCCATCGCGATCTCAAGCCCCAGAATCTTCTCCTGGACAAGGAAAAGGGTATCCTCAAAATTGCAGATCTGGGTCTTGGCCGTGCTTTCACTGTTCCTCTCAAGAGCTACACTCATGAAATTGTCACGCTCTGGTACAGGGCTCCGGAGGTTTTGCTTGGCTCCACTCACTACTCCACTGCCGTCGACATGTGGTCCGTTGGATGCATTTTCGCTGAAATGGTTAGAAGGCAAGCATTGTTCCCCGGCGATTCCGAGTTCCAGCAATTGCTTCACATTTTCAGGTTTATTTGTTTCTTCCTTTGTTCCTTGCAGCCGCATTTTTACTAATTTTTAAATTCTTTTTATTAATTATTTTTCCTTGATCGAAAACTCCAAAAGGTTGCTGGGCACCCCAACTGAGAAGCAGTGGCCTGGGGTTACCTCTCTAAGGGATTGGCATGTCTATCCACAGTGGGAGGCTCAGAACTTGGCCCGTGCTGTTCCTTCCCTCTCTTCTGATGGAGTTGATCTTTTATCAGTATGCGCTCTATCTTTTACTAAAGCAAAAATTCCGAAGCAAACCTTATAATATTGTTTTATTTTTATATTACAGATTTTTTTTCCTTTTTCCTTTAACAAATTAGTATCCACTCGGAATTTATTTCAGAGAGATATTAGAGTGGGGAAATAGCAGTAGTTTAAGTGATTTCAGTCATTAAAGGTGCGATATGCTCATATGCCTGAAAAACGTTTGTGAAGGAGTTTGTACTAGAACTTGAAATCTTTGGAGTGTTTTTTTGTCTTAAATATAAAAAATGCCCCTGAACTAAGTCTAAATAATTATCCAAGCCTTTATTGTTTTATTGCAATCAATTCAGCCATCAAACTTTTATTTTCACCCGATTAAGTCCTTAATTAAATAAAATTTGGTTAAAGTCCATCATCAATTTTTGTTCAATGATGGCTCAATTAGGTGAAAATAGATCTTTGAGGGCTCAAATCGATGAAAATAGATGTTTATGGGTTCAAATTAATAAAAATAAAAGTTTGAGCCATCAAACTTCTATTTTCATCAAATTAAGTCCTTAATTAGACAAAATTTGGTTAAAGTCCATCATCAATTTTTGTTCAATGATGGTTCAATTAGGTGAAAATAGATCTTTGAGGCCTCAAATTGATGAAAATAGATGTTTAAGTGCTCAAATTAATAAAAATAAATGGTTGAGGGCTCAAGTGATTGCAATAAAATGATAGAGACTTAGATGATTAATTAATTTTAGTTCAGGAGCGTTTTTCATACTTAGGCCTTTATTTTGGCCCTTCTCAGTGAGCTTACTTGAAATCGATCTTTCAATTTTTATGGCAATTGAAGTTTCTTGAAAGCATGTATGTCAATTTCAAGTCATACACCTTGATCATGATAAAATAATAACCTAACAACATAACCCTTGAAAAAAATTTTTGCCTTCTAGGACAACGGTTAGTCCATGCTCTTGATGCCCTTTTATTGATTTACCTCTGCATTACTTACAGAATTTGGAGGCTAATTGCTTGCTGTGTTTGGTTATTGCAGAAGATGCTTCAGTATGATCCAGCAGAGAGAATATCCGCGAAAGCAGCTATGGATCATCCTTATTTTGACAGCCTTGACAAGTCCCAATTCTGAATTTGCTTTTCTTGCTTATGGTATTATATGTAGCCTGGTATATTGTTATTCACTAAGTGCTCACATCCCTGAATTCAAAGAATCAACTTGGGAGAAAGCTTCAAAATATTTGTGGGGAAATTCTTTGTTTGTCATCATCTAGGTGATTCAAACAAGATTTGACAAAAGAATTTTAGTTTGGCCGTGTTCATGTAGCTGCTAGCTTTTATTAAGTTTGTAATGGCCAGTGATATCAACTAGTTATGTTTGAAACTCTTGGTGATATCTGATTTATACGTGATTTCAGACAATTTATTGAGCATCTTTGTGTAACTTTTGAATATATTTGAGGCAGTGCGGCTGATTTTGCAGTTTTTGATTGTGGAATGCTTTGAAGTTCTTGAATGAGTTGGTAAGTTTTTGGTTGTAATTGGAGAGGTTAATTGATTTAAGTTCGCATGATTAGTAATTTGTGATCCTGTCAGGCTTATGTAGATCTCTGAGGGGTTCATCTTTTGCATATGTAGATCTCTAATTGATCATCAACACTAGCATGCTATCGGCAGACAGTGCTGAAGCCTGAAGGTTTTGCTTTTACGATTAGTTTTACCCTGACTTCTGCGACTAGCTGTTTGATTGTGATTCAGCCCCCCAAGCATGGAGGATTAATAGCGCATGGGGGATTAGTGGATCTGAAACTTGATTTATGTGGAGTTACATGTCTGAAAGAGCATGTTCTGTTTTGTTTGCGAATTTATGATTGGGGGTGTTACTGAATTGGACCAAGCTAAGCATTTAAAAGCTCAGGCTTGGCTTGCTAATAAAAACTGTTGTTTAAGCTTAGTTCATTTATTTAAAAGAGTCAAATTTAAAACTTGGGTTTGGCTTGTTTAAAAACAAGAAGCTTGGCTTGATTTTTTTGTTCGTTTATTGTTTGATATTTTTTTCCTTTATAAAATCTTTTTTTTTTTTTTTGAGATATTACAGGATTATGCTAGAAGATTTTCAGTAAGATTTTCAAAAATGGAATTAGTACGTAGCAGACATTTAAAAAAAAAATTATAATTTATTAAGTAATAGTAATAAATAAGTTATTATTATTTATGCTTAAATTAATAAATAAAGAATATATATATTTATATACAAAATTGACTTATATATGCTTGGACTTGGCTCATTTATATAATTGAGCCTAAATATAAGTTTGAGTGTATTTTGTTTAGTTACATAAATGAGTTTGATTGAGGCTTAGATTTGATCTGTTTAAGCTTGGTGAATCTCGTAGAATTCAATTAGATTTTGAACAATATTATTTTAAATTATTCTCATGTTTACTTTCAATTAGTAAAAAAATATTTTTATTTAACAGTAAAATATTTTAAAAAATAGTACAATATTAAAATTAAATTTTTTCTTTTAAAAAATGGACTTTTGAGAGTTGATGAATTGAGTTTTGAGCTATGGTTTTGAATGACCATCCAGGTTTGGCCTTACATAGATCTAAATCAGATAAGTCGGGGTAAATCTTATTTGGATTTTAGGTGGTCGCTTAAAGTACCTGTACCAGTAGCATTCAAATCTATGAAATACTATATTATGGTTTCGGAACTTTGATTATGATATAGTTAGAAAGAATAAAATTATGAGTCTCCTTACACCAATATTACATAGGTTAAAGTCCAAATACTTAATTAAGGCTCAAGAGATTTATTAGCCTACACCCTTTAAAGGGAATGGCATAACATATGACGTCATACAAGAAATCCTCCACAGTTTTTGGATGCTGGCGGATAAGGCTACTGCTGCTTAAAAAGATGCCTCCACAGCTTTCACCATTTCACCACAACTATGTAGTAAACTTGAGCTGAAACCAGTCAGTTTAGTGTATGGAACTATCAATGCAATTTCTAGTTTAGAAAATATGAACATCAAGAATCTGGTATTGATCAATGTTAAGTTCAAGTATCTTCAACATGTGAACGGTATTTGCAGTTTCTAGTTCTATTGACATAACTGTTGGCCCAGGCAGTTCCTCATAAAAGTCTATCTCTTTATTGTCCATCTACTTTTGAACAACCATCCTAAAATCATCACACTCCTGCAACTCATGTCCATCCGTCCCATGAAACTCAATACTTCTTTATACCACCCAACGAGATCAGCCTTATCGGGATCATTTTAGCTTTCGCCAAAGCTTCTCAGACCACTTTTAAAGGAGTCTTTACCTCATCAACTCTCAGCTTAACTCTTCATGCTTTCTCAACCATCACCATATTCACCTTAGGGCCAACATGATTGGGTAATGGGTTTTTAGCAACAGTAGGACCCGATCTAGTCTCAAACTTCAAATTCCTAACATCAATAAGATCTTGAACCCTTCTCAGTTACCAGACAATTCTCTATCGAATGCCCCTATGCACCCTACGATACTTACACGTCGTGTTACATCATACCATTTTTGGTAAAGAGGTTGTTAGTGTGCGACATAGATTTGTGCTATCAATTGCCCCTAAAGTAAATGTGGGTATAGGCCATGATAAGACGTCGAGATTGGGCTAAATTGTTGTTTATTATCGACTGGCCCAACGGGTTTAGGGCTATTCACAGTGTTTTGGGTATTTTAAGTAGTGTGATTACTACTTTATAGGATCATTTCTGTTGGGTTGTAAGCTGCAGTACATACTGGCTGGGGAGTAAAAGGGTAAAAACTCAAACTTGGCCTGGATACTAATAAAGTGTAGGGTTTATGTGTGCAAATGCTAACAACATTAGCTTCTTTCTCCTTCTACTTACTCGAGGCTAGTTTTTTACTTTTCGAGGATCTTCCACTTGACATCTTAACCTTTCTTAATTGCATTCTCAATTATCTCCTCGGATAGTACCATACTCGTAAAATTCTTAGTGGCATTGCCAAACCACCTCTCGTAGAATATAGTTTTCATAGTGCTAATCAAAGTAACCTTCATCTTTTTCACTGTTAAGGAAGGAGTTACTTGTGTAGGCTCCTCCCTTCACCTTTAGCCATATTGTATAAAACTTTTATTAGACTTTTTCTCCATATTATGTAATGACATATGGTTTCATGCCTAATCTATGTCATGCTTGTACTGTTCCAAGAAAACCAAGGGCTAAATATGACCAATCTGAATCTTGGCTTTCTACAACCCCACATACCACCTAGCAGTAACACCTGTCAGACTATCTTGAAAACAATAGATCAATAGCTTCTTTTTATTCTGGTACCCTGTCATCTTGCAAAAAAAACATTCTAATGTGAGCAGATGGGCACGTAGTACCATTACACTTCTCAAACTTTAGTGTCTTGCATTTATGAGGAGTAACCAATCCGAACACCAAACTCAGTTTGGTAGCATCCCCTACACCAAATTATCCACTCCTTCTATGGCCTTTAGTCTCTTCTCTATGATATGTAATTGTGTATGTTTAGACACTTTCGTAATAAGCTTATCCAACTCAGTAGACTTGTCGAGATTAGGAACTAATAGATTCACTACAGTAGACCTTAGATTCAGCCCCTTATCAATCACCACTCATGGCATTTGAACTTCGAAAAGCCCATGCACCATGGAAACAATTCCATCAACGGGCATAGTTTGAGACATTTAAACTGAAGGCACCACATTTTCTACCTTCCCAGCATTCACATTGGTAGATTTTCCCTTTGGATCAACTTTTTTAGCTTAAGAACCCAAGTTCCATGATTTTAGCTAGCTATAACCTTAATTCCTCTTGACCATTCATCATTTGCTCCTGAACTTCCTCCACCCTTTTTATCCTAGTTGCAGAATCATTTTTCATATTTTTAATATGAGACCGGGTATTGTACCTTCTCTGAATGGGTATCTTCACACCTTTCCCCGTGTTCATAATTTTTTCCTTAGAGAATGACACTAGATTTAGAATCCCATACTGTGATTATTATGCATGCAATTGCGTAAATGCAAATGCACATATATATACAAAAATGTTTTAGTATGAATGCTTTGACATGGCTAATATACAAACATATCGAAGGCATTGGCTAAAGCAACCGCTCCAATATAAAATCATCATCCATATCCACATCAGTTATCGTCTCAAGAAAATCGAGTTTAGATATCCTTTTAATGCAAAAACCACTTGAATTGCATCCGCTAATAAAAAATAAAGTCATTGCAAATCTTATCCATCCACCAAGACAATGCTCTGTTTTTCCTCTTCTTCTTTGCTAGGGACATTAGGTATTGGTGGAGATCTGGTTTCCACTTTGATGTCACTCTAAACCTGCAACCAAGTTACAGCTCAATCATTCTTCTTTTGGCTCACAACAGGCTAGTTGAGAGCTTAACTACTTGTTTAGCACTTCTTTTAGCCTTACCTCTCCACAAGTCAACTTTTATATTCATGGCCACCTCGGATTCCCACTCTTCGGACAACTGACTGACCCCAAGATTTTTCAGAGTGAGCCTGAGTCATTTGTTGTCATGATGCAATTCCTCTATTCCTCGCTCGGTATCATCCTTCCTCTTATGAAGCTCTTTCAATTGTCGTTCACATACAGCTTGATCATACTTTAATTACCCATTTTCGACCTCTAATCGAGCGACCTTCGATTGAAACATTTCCTATTCCAACTCAAATTCTTTCTTCAATAGTTCAACCTTGGATAGCAATTCTCGTGCTGAAAAATCCACATCTTTATTCGAAACCAAAACAATGTCATTGACCCAGTTATACCTCCAAACCTCATAAGTCAGAGTCATATCATCCCGCTATCGAGCCAACTGCAAGCGATAGGTCTTCCTCTATTAGCTGTGGCTCGTATTCTCTTTACATAACCTTTTCCTCCATATGTAAAATCGAACTCACCCAAATCATGAGTCTAAGGAATAAACCGTCTGACTCAAACTGTCTTTGAACCAATAAAGGAGCATGGCTAATACAACCCCAGATCCCCGGTAAGGGTACCTAATTTTGGCATCCACATTGGTACAGCATAACTTACGAAAAAATCATGGCCCTCTCCATGTGACATCTTTCTTTTTTATGTTCTGAAATACTGACAACCGCTGCTCCTCGGTGTAATCCTTCAGCCACTCATTCCTAAGGAACTCGACAATTGCTGAGAACGACTTGATACATATTCGGATATCAAGCTTTGCATTTTTCAAAAGTGACTATAGATTATATCTATAGCAACTATGCAAACTTAAGAAATATACTCCCCAGCTTTTTCTTGCAAAACTTTTAAGGGCTGTATCATCTCAGCTAGCATCACTGTAGCCGGGTTGATATTGTACCTCAACCTATCAAAGAAATTGACCACTGACACATTAATATGGCCCAAAGTTATAGGGAATAAATAGTCAATGCGAAGATATCCCTTTTCTTGTTCAGGTCTGGGCAATCATCCATCTAAACCTGTAACTTATACCATAATATGCAATTGCTGTGACCTTTGCAGACTACGTATGTCCCTATCCGAGTCTCCAAAATTCTGGTAATACTAGCCAGCCGTCTTTTTAATGTCGGTCGATTAAACTCCTTAATATATAACAATCGAGAATGGTACGTTCAATATGCAAAAAGATGGTGTACTCAATCATCATGACCATATCCTCCTTATTGAAGGTGAAGCATCGATATCCCTGATTCCAAAATTGAACTATAGCTCGAAACAACCCTTCGTCTATTCTAACCTAGACTAATAATGTTATATCTTCATATTCTGGGTGAATGTATCTTTTTTTGCAATGTCCTACTGATCCCATAAGCCCATAAATCTACCAAGTCATTCTCTACCGGAACTCAATGTCGACCTGGACCAAACATGGTGAGACATACTCAATTTTCAGAGCATCCCCACATTATTTTTGGATCTCTTCTGACCAATCATCATTATGGAGTACTTATTCTCTACTGAGATTACACGTTCTCCGATATTAGATGACCATTAGGACAGACACTATCCCTTTTATTCTAGTAGCCTTCGGTTGCACTAATGATGATGCTAAAATGCATGCAAAAACAAAAATCAAGGCAAAAAAATCACAGATTAGTCACATATAATATAATTCAAATGTTTCGAATGGTCATGAAAATTTCAATCTCAAGCTTCACAGCCTCTTGGAATCGAAAGACATTTTATTTCGGTATTAGGTATTTGCCCTATAGCCATACTCCAAACACTAGGCCTTTTGATACATGGTCCTAATTTAGAGCATCGATTCCCTTTAGGACACTTTTCTCAAAACCGAGCTATCAAGATTCTTCTAGTGTCACATTAGCCATCAATTCGATAGTTAACAGTACGTTCAAACATTCTAAACATTCTAAACATTATAACATTCATGATGCAAATCTTGGAGGTGTCCATTCACCTTAGCTCGGTTTTATTTTCCAAACATGTTTTTGCCATCAACCCGATAGCCAAATCGTGGGTTATAATCAAAGATAAATATAGACTCATATCAACAGGACAATAAATATCTTGAGTGATAAAGTTCATTCAACACCATTTGAGATCTAGACTCAAAAAAATGAGAGAGGGTTGAAAAGTTTTTCGATTATACCTAAACTTCGAGTTCTTATAGACTTTCAGGTATAATTAACTGAGTTTGGCTTTTATGGCTTATTATATGCATGTTTAAGATGACCTCTAATGCATGCGGTCCTCAAATCATTCCCCCTGCTCAGTAAAATAGCCGAGGCACCTCTAACCTAGGCCCAATGCAGGCTTGGCAGAATGACTTCAATCTAAGTGAGAACACTGCTCATGTTATACGGTCGAAACACGAAACCAAGAACAATGAACCCTGAGGGCTTTGGCCGACTAAACGAATTATTAATCACGTGATCAGTTAATAACCCCATATATCCTAAAACAGGTCCTATATATCTCCCCTGCACAATTAATGCATATGCTAGTACAATGTGTGCTAGGAAAGCTCTAAACCGGGAACTCACTTCATCATCTGAGATATACATATTTTTGCCTATTTTTATAAGCAAGTGCAGCATCAAATTTTTATTTTAAGCTTTGCAACATGGTTAGTACACATAACAATATCATAACAATAAATCAAACAATCATTATGATAAATATCGAAGGCATTATAATTGAACACTAACTAAAACAGAGAAAAATTAAAACTCAAATAATATGCGACTAGTTTAAAGCCTGACTCTCTAAGGTATCCCTAGCGAAGTCACCAAAAAGCTGTCATAATATATCTAAATATGAACCTCAATACATCAGAGTAGACAACACTTTAAATCATCGTAAGGCCCCAGCTAGTTAGACGAATCACTCATCTAAACCTTTCATACTAAAACATGAGAGTGACTGGGTTAAGGAGTCACCACTGATCTATTTTGACTACAGGTGTGATCAGTCACCTTTTAAAACGATTCATTAAAGAGTTATAAAACTCTTATTAGGACTAGCTTGAATTTAAAACTAATTTAAAGCAAAAATCATTTATAAAGAAAAATTCCACAAAACTATTTAACTCGAAAAATACTCGCTAATTAACTCTATTTTTTGTATATTTTATAAGTTTTGACTCCATTTAAAAGAAATCATAAAAATATCATATTTAGACTAAATTGAAGAGAAATCATGATTTCAACAACAATATTAAAAATCAACCTTATTTGATCCAACTTGGAAGCTTTAATGTGAGTCATTATAGGCATTCTATTAGACATACCTAAACCTATTAACATACTAAACATGACCTCAGGAATTAATTCCAAGGCATTCGAATACCTTGGAATAGCAGACGCAAAACTCAAAAAGAACCAGAATAGTGACAGATTGGACCTTTCAAGTTCTCCGAATTTATTCCAGATTATTCCTATCATATAAAATCATCAAAGCCAAACTCTAATAAATTCTGACTCACTCTATTTTAGATTAAAAATATTTAAAACGTGCCAAAAAAATCATTTTGGCTATCTTCTAAAATTTCTATTTGGACATTACTACATCACACAACATATCGAAATAGACTACATTTTGAATTTTCTTCTCGTTTTGTTCGAAATATCCACCGGATGAGCTATACATGCTTGGAAAAGTCATTCACTCTACTTTTATCTACATAAAATGAGAAAATTCGCAAAAATGATTATCCTCATTGAACACAGTTCGTAATCCTAACTGAGTGCTGAAATAGAGCTATACAAACAACTCATGTTTCGAGATTTTATTTGTATTCATCCAATCACAAAATCGGACAATTCAATACCCTGTAACACAACCTAATCAATAAAGATTATGGGAAAATACCCATAAAAAATTAATAAGGCCAGTAACCTAATCAAAATAAATCTTTTCCCTAAGATAATAGTGCTGGAATGCAACAGTTGCTTTGATGCGACTAGTGACCATAAAGCCTTTTGTCACATTTTCAAAACATTTTTTTGGATGTTCAAATGTCTAACAATTATGCCAATCAAAATCTATGATTGATGAGAAAACAACAAAGACTTTTAAGTGCCAAGACCTAGAAACATGTTTTTTAACATTAGGGATATGCTTTAGAGTCATGCGAATGTCTCTGATTTTATCACTTTTATTCATTATTATATGCCATACATTTGAGTGTCGAAACCAATAGCTAAGAGACACCAAACCGTGCCATTTGACTCTCCTAATGACCACTTAATGGCTTACGGACTCCCAAAGTTTAGACTCAAACAAGCTTATTTGAACAAATAAAAATATTTTTATTTTGCTTTAAATCAGCTTTAAATCAAGTCATTTTATTTAATATCACCAAGTTACTCATTAAAGAGTTTATTAAACAAAACCAAATTTTGATTCACCTATTTGTTAAGTGAACCAAAGCTTGCCCTTAGGGGATTATTTAGTGAAAACAAGGTTTTTTACACAACCTAAACATCCTAACATGCATTTAATCAAACACATAGTAAGCAAACATATAATTCTAGCAACTAATAATCAACAAAACATATTGTAACTACAAAATCGACATGGTCGAATGCTTCTTAAGTTACACATGCTCATATATTTATTAATTTTCATCAAATTCTCATCAATTAACAATTAAACACAAGAAATCAAACTTGGGTTCAATTCAATTAACATGATTAACAATCAAAACATGCTTTCAACATTTAAGCTCATCAATTGAACATGTAAGCTTATAAATTCTTTCAACTAACCATATATTTCAAGTTATTGAAGTTAAATTGAACTTAATTCATCTAAGTTTCACCAATTAAGCATCAATTATGTCGAACCCACTCAAGTTCACCTAAATTCTACCATGGCCAAACTTAATTAGAGCTTTTTAAGCTTGTTCGAATGGTTCACCTAGCTCTACTACTTATTT
Source organism: Adansonia grandidieri (assembly GCA_038382065.1). Lineage (NCBI taxonomy): Eukaryota > Viridiplantae > Streptophyta > Magnoliopsida > Malvales > Malvaceae > Adansonia > Adansonia grandidieri. The sequence goes on from JBBYHK010000013.1 coordinate 5,999,563, forward strand.
CATCACTTTGCTCAAATTAGAAAAATTATGCAAGAGTAAATCTATTAAGCAGAAGATCATCTTAATTCGAGTTAGCCAAATCAAGATCTTTCATTTACCTCTTGTTCGAATGCCTTATTAAGCTAGGAGAACATGATTTCATCATTCAAATTTCAAGATTTCAACTTGATATCATCAAATCTTAGCTGACATTATTAAGAAACATCAAGATCTATTCAAATCAAAGTGGCGGAAACCTAGATATAGTGAGATCACATTGTTCAAACCTAGGTTCAATACTCTAATTATGATTTCAAGTTAAATTTCAGTAATTAAGCATGTAATCATGCTTAGAATAAGATGAGCCTAAGTAAATCTAAGCTCAAATCATGATCAAAACACAGATCCTCAATTTTCAAGCTGACCGAACACTAGATCACAATAATACATCATGGCCAAATCATGTATAGTCAAAGAAAATCATGTTTCAATCATTTAAATCATGAAATTGAAATGAATTTAAAGAGAAAAGATAGAAACTATCCGAGGTCTGCGCTCATACTAGGAATCGCATAAAAGGGTCTGGGAGTCGGTTACAATCATAAGTAAAGATCGACCTTCTCGTGATGCCCGATAATCGGTACCCCATTAATCGCATGTTAACTTAAATTTGGATTTTTATTTGGTTCCAATATTTGATATTTAATTATAATTCCCACAATATTTCATTGTAGAAATTTGTTATTTCGAGAGAGTCGAGTTTTAATACTTTTGAAAATCACAAAATTATCCATACCCTCCCAGGGAACCAAGTAGGCATGAATTCTTTATCATATCCCGTTAGAGAACCATGCGGAATATGAAAGGTTTTATTTTTCAGAAACAAAAGAGCCCTAACTTCCTATTTGAAAAGGATATCTCGCTGTTAAAATAATCTGTAAAATTCCTCACATATTCTGGTAGGAATCCTATGTATTAATTTAATTAGGAAACATTGCCTTATTTTTAAAAATAATTTTATTACTAAAAATACGAACTTTATGACCTAGAAATGACCTGATATGATGAACCTATTCTTAATTTGTACTTTTGACATGAATGTATCTTAACAAAATACGAACCTTAAATGGCATGAAAATGATTATGGAAGGTTGAATCTATCCTAAATGCACATCTTTAGCGCAAAAGCACCTCAATGACAACCTAAGACTCGATTCTAGTAAAATTATCAAAATGCCCTTAAGGTATACCTTCCACGTCAAAGTATCTCGGTAATCCTAAAGGACATGAAAATGATTGTGGAAGGTTGAACCTATCCTAAATGCACATCTTTGGCATAAAAACATCCCGATGACTACCTAAGACTCAATTCCAGTGAAATTACCAAAATGCCCATAGGGTAGGTATACTTTCGACATGAAAGCATCCCAGTAACCCTAATGGACCTTAAACTGACTTTAGAAGGCTAAACCAATCCTAAAATATTCACCTTTGGTGTAAAAGCGTTTTAGTGAGCAAAATTACCAAAATACCCCTACGATATACCTTCGACATGAAAGCATCCTAGTAACCCTAATGGACTTTAAAATGACCTTGGAAAACTAATCCAATCCTAAATATTCACCTTGGTGTAAAAGTGTCCCGATAAGGCAAATTACCAAAATGCCCTTAGGATATACCTTCAACATGAAAGTATCCCAGTAACCTTAATGGACCTTAAAATGATCTAGGAAGACAAAACTAATCCTAAAAATTCACCTTTGGTGTAAAAAGGTCTCAGTGAGCAAAATTACCAAAATACCCCTAAGGTATACCTTCAACGTAAAAGTGTCCCTGTAACCCTAATGGACCTTAAAGTGACCTTGGAGGCTAAACCCATCTTAAATATTCACCTTTGGCGTAAAAGCATCCCAGTGTGCAAAATTACCAAAATGCCCCTAGGGTATACCTTCGACGTGAAAGTATCCCGGTAACCTTAATGGACCTTAAAATGACCTTGGGAGGCTAAAATCATCCTAAATATTCACCTTTGGCATAAAAGTATCTCGATGAGCAAAATTACCAAAGTGCCCCTAAGATATACCTTCGACGTGAAAGTGTCCCAGTAACCCTAATGGACCTTAAAATGACCTTGGAGGATAAACCCATCCTAAATATTCACCTTTGGCGTAAAAACATCCAGGTAAGCAAAATTACCAAAAGCCCTTAAGGCATACCTTCGACGTAAAAGTATCCTGATAACCCTAATGGACCTTAAAATGACCATAGAACACTAAACCAATCCTAAAATACTCACTTTTAGTGTAAAAGCGTCTTAGTGAGCAAAATTACCAAAATACCTTTAAATTTTTTAAAATTACATTTCTTATCCTTCGGAAGATCGAACAAATACGAAAGTTTTAAAAATTTTTATATCCCAACGGAAGGCCATAGAAATAATAGAAATATTTAAAACTGGTAAAATGTTCATTTTGCCCCTGAATATGAAAATTTGCTATTTAGTCCCTACACTTTTCTAAATTTTTATTTTAGTCCATCCATAATAAAATAACCTAAAAAAAATCATAAAAATCACATACAAACATATATGAAAAGTCAAAAAAATACCAACAAAGATTCGGCCACACACTTTGGCCTTAAAAAGAATATTTTTAGAATTTACAAAATGACCCCTAAACTTTATAAAATTATATTTTGACCCTTATATAATAAAATATCACAAAACATCACAACAAATCATCAAATCAGCCAAGAATTAACCCAAAAATCATGGAAAAAAAATCTACATGAAGCATATTTTGTCATAAAACATGATTTTTGCCTATTTTGCAATTTAGTCCCTAAAATTTCTAAAATTGCAAAATGACCCCTAAAGTATTAAAAATGCCTAAATCATGTTTGTAAACACACAACATCAAAAATGCCTAAATCATGTTTGTAAACACACAACATCAATTTCGATACAGCCATGAAGCTCTCAGCCAAGCAAAAATGGTTCTTAAAAATAATTCAATATTTTACAATTTAGTCCCCATGTTTATTAATATTGCAAAATGGCCTAAAAATAAAAAAAAAACATAAAATTAACACAAAAATAAGCACAAAATCATCATCAAAGATTCCAATCAGATTTGGCCAAAGTGGAAATCATGAAACATATGCATACTTTGATTAAAAAAATCATGAAAACAAGCATAAATAATTATTATTAAACTTAAATAAAAGTAAAATCATAAAATAAATATACTAATATATTGATCAACATGTTAATCATCAAAATAACATAAAAAAGTAATTTAAACACAAACATAAACACAACAAAACCAAAAGTCATAACAACAAGAATAATATTCTATGTAAAAAAATTAACAAATAAAAAATAAAATAAAAATAAATTACAACAAATACAAAAGATTTATATGTTATCATGTTTATCCTTTCAACATGGATGAAAATCCATGAGCCTTAACATGATTAACTCCCAAAAATGAAGAATCAAGAGTAAAAATTAGCAAAGAATAAGAAATTTAGTAAATAAACCTACCTCTAAAGCTTGGGAAACATAAGAAAATTCAAGTAATTTAATTGATTTTAAGGTTTTTGGCTTATGGAAGCCATTAACCTTCCATGAAAGCTTTCTCTCTTTTTTTTTTCGAGAGAGGATCGGCCAAATGATCAAGAAGAAAGCCCTTGCCGTTGGCCTTCCCCCATTCTACCAAATTCTTTTTCTTTTTTTTGTTTTATATTAATTTGATTTGATGTTATTTAATTTTGATTTGATCTAAATTAATTGCTTTGTAGTGGCTTTGTGAGATACTTATAATATTTGTAAAATTATACCGTAAAAAAATTAATTAGAAAGATTAAATTATAAAAATTAAAAATTATGTGTTTAAAATAAAATTTTATATAATTAATTTAATTTAATCTAATAATAAAATAATTTTTTTATTTACAGAAAAATATTAAAAGCAACAAACTCATAAAATTTTATGAGAAAAAACCTTTACTGGAAAAATTTGTTTTATGTAAAAAATGTAAAACTCATAAATAAATTAAATTTGTCAAAACTGATTTAATATGATTTAACCAATAATATTTGCAAAATTTTAAAAATTATAAACTCAGAAAAATCTTACCGAGAAAATTACAAATAGAAAACTTCATGTCTCGGTAATAGAAAAAATTCTAAAACTTATAAAATAAATTAAAATTTTCAAAACTATTTTAATATGAATTAAATAATAATATTTTAAATAAATTTAAAAATTAAAAACTTAAAAAAAATCTCACCAAAAAAAATTACAGAGTATAAAACTTGTATCTCGGTAACAAAAAAATTTTAAAACTCGTAAAATAAATTAAAATTTTTAAAATGATTTAATATGGATTAAAAATAATATATAAATAATTTTAAAAATTGTAAACTAAGAAAACTTTTTCTAAAAAATTTACAAAGTAGAACACTTTGTATTTTGGAAACAGAAGAATTTCAAAAGAATAATGCAAAACTGATAAAATAAAAAGAATTTTCCTAAACTGATTTAATATGAATTAAATAATAATATTTGAAGAATTTAAAATCTATATATATATGAACTTAGAACAATCTTCTCGAAAAAATTCGTAGAGTAGAAAACTACGTATTTCTAAAATGAGAAAAATTCTAAAATTCATAACAAATAAATGAATTTTGAAAAACTGATTTAATAGTAGTGGAATGTGAATATTTAAAGAATTATAAAATTCAAAACTCAAGAAAATTACACTAAAAATTTTACAAATAGCGAAAAGTTTGTATTCTAGAACCGAAAAAATTTCCAAAAAATATATTAAAAAATAGATAAAATGAATTAAATAAAACATATTGTTCAAAATATTAATTTATAAAAAGATAAAGAAAAAAATCCAAAATTTAAAATTCAAAATAATTTTATTAGAAAAATTTTACGTGTACAGTACCGTGATACTGTGAAAAAAATTCAAAATTAATTACAAAAATGAGCAACTTGACACCTTATGGTATAAAATGCCAACACGAATTTTTTCATTTAATATTTCTAAATTTTCAGAGTGCATATCAGCATAAATACCACATAGTTATCGGTAAAAATATACGAAGGTCAATTTCTCAAATTTAATGAAAAATTCTCAAAATATTCCTCAAAATGAAAAATTTGACTATGATATCATCCGCAAAAGTAGATTTTCAAAATTTTGGCCAGTAAATATTAAAAATAATTTTTTTCTAAAATATTCATCCTCTATATCCAAAATGAGATATCAAAATATAACTTTTTTTATCTCGTGAACTTACGGCTATTTAAATTATGACTAAAAAGGTCTTGAAAATGTCTTGTTCATCTGAAAAAGATCATTCTCAATGAGGATGGCCATTAAGTTCTCGATCTCAGATATTCAAGATTATTGGAAAAGAGACCCGGACGAAATTAAGTGTCTACAGGTTGTGGCATTGGCAAGTAAGGTTTAAAACCTGAATATAGCATGACTTTGAATGGGAAGTACATACGTTGTGCCAAATGTTAATTTGAGTGAACTTCGCATGACTTTCACTAACATCATTCACCTCCTTCTCTTTACCCTTAGCTGTTGACTTTTTATTAACCCGAATGATTCGCCAATAGATATCTTCTTACTTTTGATAGCATTATCAATCATTTTGCTCGATATAACCATATCGACAAAATTCTTCATGGCATTTTCTACCAACTTGTTGTAGTAGATAGCTCATAGTGTGTTGATAAACATAACTGTTATTTCTTTCTCAATCAAAATAGGGTGAACTTTAATTATTTCTTCTCTCTACCTCTGAGCATATTGCCTCAAACTCTTGAAGACTTTCTTTTCTATATTAATAAAAAAGAGACAATCTGAGGCCCATTCAGATACATGCTTATATTGACTGCCTATGTTTGAATTCTCACTAGATCAATACTTATATACAATAGATGGCTACCTCAGTTAGGCTAACTTAAAAGCAGTGAATTAGTAGTCATTTGTTCTCTTCGTATCTAGCCATCTTGCAGCAATACACGCGAATATGGGCAGTGGGGTCTGTAGTCTCGTTATATTTTTCAAAATCCAGCACTTTGAATTTAGGTTAGATAATGAGGTGGGAAACCAATCCCAAAGATTTGGCATCTACAATCCTAAATTTGTTACTTTTTTCGATAGCTCGAAGACTTTTTTCTAGTGACTGATACTTATTTAAGTCTTCACCATTTTTTGAAGACCTCTTAGCTCTTTCTTCCACTTGGTTGTCGAGATTTAAGACTATAGGTCTTGCCAGTAATGAGCCTGCACTCAAAAATCCTTAAACTAAATGGGGTATCATTGTGGGTTCATGCATATGAATGGTTGAGTTGATGAGCTTGTCATTAGTTGAGGATGCTGTTCATGTGATGCCCTTTCTTGGGTGTTGGTACCATCTTTCAAGTTGCACTTAGGATTGATCGGTTCTTTCCCTGCATCGATGATGCTTGTTTTCTCTTTTTTCTTTAAAACCTCAAACAATAGCTTAGATAATTCTGCAAACTGAGCTTGGAACTCTTCATTCTTACAAAGTGATTACTCTTGAGACTCCCTAAACATGAGCTTGAATCATTCAATACAAGCTTGATGATTATTTTCCATGGCTTTTTGAGGATTATAAGTGTTATATCGATGAGAAATGATAGGTACTATGTTTCAGAGTACCTTCACTTTATATTATTATCAGATTAGACATTTATGATGTGTCATAAGCATGTTTGATAAGATGATGGTAAGTATGCAATCATGATAATAAATGACAATTTGACATAAATGAATAAGGCAATAAAAAAATTGGGTTAGTAATGTAAATGCAATAGGTACAAGTGGATTAGGGGACAACTTCACCAATAGTATTTTTCATTAAAGCAACAAAAATTCCATTTACACATGATTACATTTGGAAATGCCTAACACGGTTACATTGCTTGATCACATGTTCTAAGAAATATAACAGTTCTTGTTCATGGGCTCTAATAGGTAAGATATCACGTATCAATAACTGAGCCACATCTATCATGTCCTCAGCCTCTAACTAGGCTGCCTAAATCTGCTTAGTGAGATAGCGATCGTGGTCTTAATAATTTTGGTGTGCCTAATCGACCATCTATAGCCATTCTTACTCTTCCTGTTTGGAGGCTCTTATTAATTCATCAACTTGGCCATGGTGAGCCTATAGGGAATGCTTTAAATCCTAAATTCTGAATGTTAAAGTCTTATTCTTGACCTGGTTTGCTCTTAAATCTTGAAGACAAGCTTCTAGATGTTCATTATTCTTTTAGTGAATTGAGACGAGGGCATGGGCTCTAATAAGCTTCTTATTGACCTTGACCTCTTCTTTCCATCAATGTAATTTTTTTTTTCAAAGGTAGCAATTTTACTTCCCACTGAACTGATGATACACCAAGGCGTCGAGACTTGCTTGATTTACTAAATGCCACTTAATATTTTGTCAAACTCTCAAGATCCTTTTTGATTCTCTTTGACAACTCAGTTCATTTCACCATCCTAAAGATAGAGGTCCATTTCTAATTAACTGTTTTCTTCCTTTAAATGAGCGATCTCCTTAGTGTAGGTTACCTTTTCTTGTTCAAACTCATGCTTAAGTAATTCAATCTTAAAGAGAAAGTCATCAACTGATACTTGTGATGTTCCAACACAGACAAGGGTAAGGTGTAATTGATGTAAGGAATTCTCTACTCATCATATCCTAGAGTCATACTATTTCTTTTGCAATACCTCTCTATATAGCAGGTTTGTCTCCAAGCATGAAAACTAGCAGAACTTTTAACTTGTAGTAAGGCTCACCATAATCGAAATCCCACAACTCTAGGTCTTCAATGAAAGGGTTGAACTGTCAGAACTAAAATTATCATAGCACTAAGATGGGTGTGTAACTAATGCTTCTTATAATCCCATAAGTGGCACACAATTGTAATCTCCATGTCAGTATATGATTGTTTGTGGTGAAAACCAAAAGGTATTCCATGCCACCTCTTTTTCTCTAAGATTTCAAAATTTCTAAACCCATTGCTCTTCGGACTTTTCTTAGGCCATTCCTTCTTAACGACCTTGGAAATAGGGTTGAAGTTGGGCAAAAAATTATATGATATTCTCTTCACTTCAAGGAAAAAGTGGTTGACAAGCCAAATATGAAGAAGTGTCAGACATTCGATAAAGCAACCCTTCTCTGTTGCCTTGTAAAAGTTAAGAGCTCAAATAGTTTCAGCAATAATGGCAAGTGTGGGATTGATGTTTCAACACAAATAGGAAAAGAGATTTGCTATTGTTCATTCAACATAGCCTAATGTTTTTGGAAATATGACCAAATCATATATTGCCCAAGCATAGATATCTTCAATTTTTTGGATGTCAATGGTATTTGCCATTTCTTCCTTCAAGCTAGCCCATGAGATTCACTCACTATTCCACTTCGTCTTGATATGACTCTTGATCGATGACTCCATTGCCTTGAGAATATGAGTTAATTTTTTCTTAAAAAATAGAGGGTGTAAAGCCTTACAATTTATTATATTAGTCTTGGCCCTCTTAATGTTAAGTAATGCGGTATATTCATTGATTGTAGGGACCAAATCTTCACGATTGAAAGTGAAGCATTGACATGTTAGGTTCCAAAACTAAGACGCTGCTCGCAACAAGCTAACATCCAATTGAACCTAAAGTAAAAAGGATAAGTCTTCGTATCTCATAACAAATGATTCCCTCTCAGTATTGTTCTAACTGGTCCATATATGTTTTAGATCTTGCCAATCTTTTTGATGGTACCCTATCTTGACCATTGCATGAATCACTAAGACATACTCGGGTTTGAGAACATCTTCATCTTTACACTGTCGGCACTTCAACCATGCTTGAACTTCTTTAAAAGACTTCAGATCAGAAGTGGAGTATTGTTGTATGATAGATAATGCTTACTAAACACTAAACCATTAGCCAGTTATCTCATAATGACTATAATTATGATGAAATGATGCATGTGTCAAATAGTTAGAAAACCACAAAAGATATAAAGGGATTATATCTAAATAATAATGGAAACTTAAGGTAAAAAACCAAGAACCAAGCAAGACATAGCTAGCCATAGGCCAAACACTTTAAGTCCCCAGTGGAGTTGCCAAGCTGTCGCTACATACCCCTTTTCGACATCCAAAGGGAGCACGCACGACTTAAAAATAATATGGGTGCAGTTATGTTTGTTGGAGCCTTTAGGTTATCTTTTGATCGAGATCTGAATTAGGCATAGTAATGTAAAGGGAAGAAAGACTGTCAAGTAAATCTGTCATCCAACTAGTCTTAAAAAGTTACTATGAAGCGGCCATAAATTTAGAGTCACCATCGATCATTTTGGGATAGGCATGATCGGATGCCTATGGAAAATAATATTCCAGGTCACAAAACTTGAAAATCAAGTTTGAGGTCTGCAAGGTCTAGAGTTTCATCAATTGGGTTTAGGAGTTGGTTACGCATAAGAAAGGATTAGCACCCCTATGATGTCTGAAATCGGTACCAGTTAATAATGTTTGAGTCAATTTTAGTTTAATTAGTTTCATTTTATAATTATTTTGGATTAATCCCCTTTAATGCATGGAATTTTTTTTGTAAAAATTATAGATCTAGGTTTTAAAAAAAACTTTAAATCATCTATGCATCTTAGAGGTGTGGGAAACAAATGGATTTTTGATGAAAATAATTTTTGGATATTTTGGGTCAGGCACTAGATAGATACCGACGTGGAACATTTCCTTGTAATTTTTTAAAACAATTTTTAAAATATTAGTCCATGGGGGTTGTTACAAAGGGATACGTGTTATTAAGACTAAAAATAATATAATAAAGTTGCATAAAAATAAACACACAAAAGAACATAAAAGAAGAGATGAAAGGAATGCATCTCATAATTCTCTTTGATTATTAAAGAATAACTGATTGACAATTTTGAGATGTGTTTGGATTTGGTGGTGACTTGAGGGATAGAAAAAAAAGAGGTTTTGATTAGTAAACCCGGGGATATCCGAGTGACAAAATTGATTTCAAGTGAAATTTGAAAAGCAGGGTTGGAGTATCCCGTAGAAAAGTAGGGTTGGACTATCCCTAATAGTGATGGTTTTTGACATGTTTGAAAAAAACTTTTGATCGTAAGCCTTTTTAAAGTTTTAAGACAGAGAAAATTAAGATTTTAAATGAAAATTACGGTTAGAGTATCCCTTTAGAGATCAAGGTTGGAGTATCTTAAATAGATTTTAAATTTTACGATTAAAAAGATTTTGATTAGAAATCTTAAAAAGATCTGGGAGAGAGAAAAATTCAAGTTTTCAATTAAAAGCAGGTTGGAGTATCCCCTCAAAGAAGTGGGGTTGAGTATCCCTCGAAAAAGTGCATTTGGAGTTTCTCCATTGATGAAAATTTTGATGTTTATGTAGGAAAAAATATTTTGGATAAAAAAGTACTTTAGAAATAGAACCCTAAAAGTTTGAATGAAATTATTTTCTTGTTTTTCACCTTGATCTGAGCCAAAAGGGCTTATGTTATACTACGTGACTCCATGGGAAATCAATTGGATGCATTTTGAGACATTCGAACATCTCGATAAAGGTGGTTAGGAAATCAAGGTAATTTTAATTCAAAAATAAGGGATGGTGCCACACTATCTCCCTTCCTGAATTTATTTCAGATTTATTCGAAGGCTTTAGGGGGTGAATAAGGTGCTGTTGGAAAGGTAACTTGATGAGGATTGATAAAAAAATATTCAAAAACTCCTAGAAAATTAGTTTCTAGGAAAAATTAATTTTCAAACTTAGGTTTGTTTTTAACATTAGCAGCATGTAGCGGAAAAGACATACCAGACTTTGGAAAATAGTCTCGGACACATTTGGTATCATTAAATCATAAATGATATCTTTTCAGAAAGAAAATTCTGCAAAATTTCAAGGAAAAATATTTAAAAAAATGAAAAAAAAATCTAATAAGTCGTAATAACTCAAACAAAATGCAGTTCACTGATCCTAAGGGCTCCAAATAGCAAGGATTCAAAAAATCATAGCTCCTTCATTCGGAGTGGTTTGAGTGCAAACGAGATACATTAGAAAGCTAATTTGATGTTCCTTCAAGGAAAATATTAGAAAATTCTATAGAAATGTATTTAGTCTCAAAAACAATTTTTAATGGTGGGCACAAAGCTACCAGAGCAAAAATAGGAGAGTTTTTTGGTATTTTTGGGTATCTTTAGGACTAAACTTGAGCCAAGGACATCTAAACATCTGTGACAAAAAGGAATGGGTGACATAGGCGTTGCAAATTCATTCTATAGTCCAAAGTAGTTTGGGATGACGAAACAACCCAATGACTATGCCAAAAATAAGGGTATTAGATTCAAGATCAAGGCTTAATGTTTTTTTCAAATAAAAGAGTCATTTTTTTGAGAAAACAACAATTTTGAGCTTTTCCAACCATGAATCTGTGATAGTATCCATCTATTAGAGGTAGTATAGATTTAACTTATGGTTTTTTGAAAATTAGATTTTTGCAACAAACAAGCAAGATTTTGACAAAAAAGGTTATGAATGAGATGCAACATACATGATAGTGAACATGGATAGCACATTCAAACGAACAAAGATGGTATTTTAATAGTGGAAAAGGTGGCAAAAATGTAAGGTAATAACACTTAAGATGCATAAGAATAATAGCCTTATAAATGACATCTAGAATTAAACCATATATGATGTTATAAGCATGTTTAACCAAAAAAGAGCATGCTAGAATTTTCAAGATGACATTTTTGTTTCATGAAACATACCAAGATGTAAGAGAATGCATAAATATGATCAAAACATGTTAGGATGAAGATTAAGAATGCGTTTAATTTGTGAAAGTGGATAAAACATGACACATATGCATGAGTAGGGGCTGTTTTGATGGTAAAAGTAAAACATAGCATATTTGGCCATCCAAGCAACATCAAAACATTAAAAGATCATTAAAAAAACCTAAGACTATTACATCCAAGGCCACAAATAATGCGTAAAAGTTCTAAGATAGCCTGAGGGACATGAATGGCTTACTAGAATGATGCAAATGCTGAAAATAGAAAATAAATAGAGAAATGTTGAGAAAATATACTAAAAAGCTTTAAAGTTTCACCTTTATTTGGAGCAACAACTCTAAGTTCAGCTTTTTACTTCTCTTTGATATTGGCTAGCAAGAAAATGATGAAAAAGCAAAACTTTTGGTTATGGTTTGGATATATGGGAGTTTTAAGTTTGAAATGAAGGAAATGTAGGGTTTTTGGAGGTTTTTCTAAGGGAAGAAGGGAGAGCTACGAGAATGGGGGAGTGTTTTCAATGTAATAGTGTGTATGTATGGAGAGCCTCTTTTTATTGATTCAAAATTGGTCTTTTATAGCCCAAGGTTTAGCCAATGCATTTTGGAGCCAAAGTAAGGGCATTTTTGGTCTTTCCCCATGTACCTTATGGTAGCCTTAAGTAATATGCTCTGTTGGCTAAAATTTCATTGGTTGCCAGTAGCAGGGTAGTGGAGCAGAGAGGCTGTAGCAATCTATAACCAGAGAAAAGCTAACTATGCCCTCTAATAAACCATATATTTCATGAAAATGTCCTATTTTTGAATAATTTTGGGCATCAAAATTTGTTAAGACCCAATCATAAGTTCAAAGGTGAGGCCTAGTATACATTCTGATAATTTTTTATACAAAAATATGTATGAATTAGATTTTCAGATCAATGGTGCAAAGGCTAAAAGACTGCTCAAACTGGGTAAATATGCCTTGGCGTATCAATACAAAACATTTTATATCGATATACAAGGCAGCTTTTACCCATGAACATGGGTACAATAACGTATGTATCGATACCAAGAGCAAAAAATTTTTCTAGTCTTGAGACTTGAAGGCCTATATCGATATTAAAAGGGCTTGTATTGATATTCTTACTTAGGTATTGATACATTTGGGCAAAATTCATAATTTTAGCCACTGCCAAAGCTCGTATTGATACAAACATACTAAGTATCAATAACACACCTTATACATCAATACCAAACCCTTTTATATTGATTTTACATGTGAAAATTTGAATTTTTAGTGATGTGAAAGCTTGGTATCAATACCTATGCATAAGTATGACTTGTACATACCTTAGGCTCTTTGAGTTACCTCACTTTGGTCTAGAATAATGGAAAATTGACCTGTGCTCATCTATATAACTCCTAGGATGCCTAGGATGATGATCTCCAATGCCTTAGATGATGGCCCGAACAAAATGGGATGTCTACACTATTTAAACTTGATCAAGGCTTTTAGCTCCTAAATAAATGCCTTTAAGTTAGCCTTGAATGCCACAAGTTTTGCCCTTTCCTAAGTCCATTTAGATAGGTAACAAATTGGATTTTTGTCTATTGCTTAGGTCCTTTACATCTAAAGACCAAAATAGGTTGATTTAAATTTCTAGGCAATCTGTAAGCTTACGGAATAAATTTTTATTTAGTTAACTTTCCAACAACACATGACTCATACATTTAATAGTTTGTTAGGGTACAAAACAAGCCAAAGTTTGCTAAGTGCATAATAGCCCTATTCCATTTTATGCTAAATTGTTTGAATGCGTAGTTGGTTTCTTCAACTCCTTAGTCTACTATTAATCGCAAGGTATTTGCATGCCTAAGACAATGGCTAAAACCATTCCTCATAGTTCATGCAAGTCCCTACCTTCACTCCTACACCTTAGCACCAAAATGGAAGGGCAATCAAATGTCCATTTCACCAAGACTTAATTTTTAAAACCCCATAAGGGCAATCTTAACCCAATTCTTTTCAAAAAAATTTGTTTAACACCCAAATTCCATTTATGATCCAAGCTTGTCTCTAATCTTGTTCTGTTATTTCCTTAAGTATCTGAAACTTTTACGAGGCATATTTCTTTAACGTCCTATTTTGTTATTTTGTATTGTCAATTCATGTTCCATATATATATATATATATGTTTTGCCTCATTCATACATGTCATATTTTGCTATTAATTCATATTCATTCAAATCATGTTTTCCAACTGTTTTAAGAGCATGATGATATTATTATGAATGGTCTAAAGTATTTCCTCTGAGTTATTGGTGAATATGTTTGAGATTATTTTCTAAGTAAGCTCACTATGTCGATACTATGAGAACCTTGTAAACATTATGTGAAAGAATTATTCCTTAATTCCTCTGTGTACCGAGGAAGTTAAGGAATCATCTGACTCAAAATATTTATGTGACCATCGAACTCAAATATTTAACTTATAACACTTCCATGATTTTATGTATATATATTCCCAATGCCCTGATGAATATCATTGTCCCTCTATTTTGGTAATTAATTCTATGTATGTACCTCAATAAATGAACTTCATATTTTTACAAAAAAAAAAAAAAAATTGCATTTTCATAATACTTAAGTTAATATATCCAAGTTAAGATCATTCATGAATTTTTTTTGTTCGGATGTTAGTGGAAAATTTCATCAATCATCATTAATTAAGGAACAACCTTTTCAAAATGAGAAATAAACCAAAAATTTTGAAAAAATAAAGAGAATTTTATATTCATTGATTTTTGCGAATATAAAAGAAATTTTTTTCAAGAAATGTATCTGAATTTTTTTTAGACAATTTATTTTGTTAGTGGTACTATAGCTAAATACCATTAGTCTAAATCAACCATATTTGGATTTCAGATAAAATATGATCAATAGGTATTTAGGGTGTCATGTGTTACAATCCTTCTCCATGTATAAACAACTTTTGAACCTTTTCATCTATCTCCAGTTTTAAAAGTAAACCCTAGAGTTTATCATTTGAGTGACCCTTAAAAAAGCCAACTATAATAAATGGCCAATCACACTTAGCCTAAAATAATTGGTTGTGACTCCAATATCCTAGCTATTTCGTAATGGCCACATGAGAAAAATTGGGCAAGTGATTTGCTGGGTAGCGCAGCACACACACAAGACACATATTTCAAAGTCCCATATTCTTCCCCTAGATTCATACCTCATTTCAAGTCACATTGTGATAGCATTTGTAGATACCTAATTTTGTCTCAATCTTCATGTAAAGATCCTAAGACATCGTTAAGGTCGTATCCCAAGCGCAAATCCAATCATCTCGAGCTAGGATAAGGTGACGGGGAGCTAAAGTTGAGAAAAACATACAATTTTAACCAAAAATATCAATACATTGCTATGGGTATCGATACTTTGGCACTAATGTCACCAAATTTGACATCCAAGTGCATGTACCTTTTGCTTGGGTATCAATTCATTCACTCAAGGTATCGATGCATTTCACTAATGTATCAATACAAAGCCCTAGTGGTAGCTAAAAAATTGATTCTTAGACCAAAACATAACCAAATGTATCGATACATAGGCCAATATATTGATACATTTGGCCTCTACGTATAAGTACATCCTCATGTGTTGATACATTCAAGCATTTTTGCCTCATTCATGCCATTTGGCTTCAAATGACCTATTAGTATTGGTCATGAATTTTGTCATATTTTTAGCACCACAAATCATTTAATTTAAGGCCAAGCCTTAGGAAAAATATTTTAAATGAAATACGGTCCATATACTTATTAAATTTATTTATTTTGGCCTTATCTTATTTAATGGTGTTGGGTATTAAATTTTTTACAGGGCCACTTAGCAAAGATGATAGGTATTTGGGTACAATTCATGACAAAATTAAATTTGAGTAAAGGCATTAGTAACCACCAAAATTGACATGTTTGTAATTAAATTGAACTTGTAAAGGCTTGACCAATAGGATGACAATAGCCACAAGGGATTGGCCAATCAAAATTGGTAACCATATCGCCAAGGCATCATTACCTTGTTGACTCACCAATTTATTGAAGCAAAACACCTATTCACCTTACTTTAAGGTAGCCAGCCAAGCATCTAATAAGCCAAAATATTGGTATTTTAGCTACTCCATTCACCAATAGCTATAAGTGGCAAAAGCAAGTGAAAGGAATAAAGAAAATTAAAAAGGAAAAAGAGAAAAGTAAAGGCATCAACTTATAAGCCGCCAAAGCAAAAATGAGCAAAAGAAAGAAAGCATTAGGCCAAGATCCAAAAACAGAAAAAGGAAAGAAAAGCACAATAAGAGAAACAGGCTAAAGTTAAAAGCCCGTTGGTATATTTTTTCTAATTCTATTTTCCACCTTTTTTTGCTATTTTGCTTAATTATCATGTCATTTTAGTTAGCTATTTTCATGCTAAGCCATGACCTTTTAAGGACTCATGCATTTTTTATTTTGACTTGCCTAATATTGCGTTTGATGAACTTTGTGGTGTATTTTAATAACAAAAAACCTTTCCTTTGCCTTATCCCATGCCATGATTTATGATGCTACCTGTTCATTTTTCATGTTCAAGTGTTGTTTATACCTTTTCTTACATTTTGATCATAATATGCTTGTTAAAATTCCATTTATGTATGCTTGATTATGCCTTGATTGTTTGATGCATATTTGTATTTCATGATGTGGTTGTTAAAATGCTTGCCCTGATATGAGCTAACCTAATTTTGAAAACCATGCCTTAAGGTAAGCTATGATCAATCCAAATCAATGGACTAACTATGGTCCATGATTTTAACCACTTGATGCATTAAGCTTAGGGTAAATCAAGCTCTTAATGCTTGGATCCATGGATAAATAAGGCCATATATGTTCTAATTTTTAGCTCCAGAAAATAGTTTGTAACCTATTTGATTAAAAGCCTTGATGTGAGCCATGTATTGGTTATGGCCAAATGGCCTGGCTAATGGGTCATTCTCTTCCCAACTTCTTCAAGATTTAGATTAGGCCTGTGAACTTATTGCTATGGACCTCTATGTTAGACATTCGCATGTCTGTAGTCTAATCGGGTCAAAGAAAATTGAAAATCATAAAGTCCTCTATTTTGGATATTAGCAACAGCAAAACTTGAATTAAAAATTCATCTTTGAGCCCCAAACTGTTTTTCTAAACCTTTTTAATATTTTTTCCTTGAGACAAGTTAGCTTTCTAACGAGCTCTTGTTTACCCTGAATAGAGCTCAAATGAGGAAGTTATGTTTTTTCAATCGTGCATTGTCCAAAACCCTCGAGACTGGCAGTTAAAGTTCAATACAATCTATTTTTAACCCCCCGTAAATGATTTGTCATGATTTTTTTAAATATTTTCCCTTAAACTACATGAAATTCTCATTTTGATGATATATGTTTTGTGAGATTTCAAGTCCGAACAAATCAAAGGCAACTTTTCAAAGTTTGCTGCTCCTATTTCCTTGCACTTGCTATCATGATGAACCAAGCCCGACTTCAAAAATTATTTTCTCATAGAAAGTGATTTTTTGGGAATTTTTAAAAATTTTCATATTAAAGTTCGTTAAGTTACCTTTCCACCAATACTTTGTTTACCCTGTATAGACTTCGATTAAGCCCGGAATAAAAAGGGGTGCTCGACAACAAAATGCTTTCCATTGTTTCAGAACTTAGTTAAACTAAAAATCCGCCCATGCCTACTCTTCCTAGGCATCTGGATGCCTTGGAATGGGTTCAGTCAGTACCTCCATATGGTCAAGAGTCATATATATGAGTCCTGTTAGGCTTAGATCAAGGCCCAATCATTTTCAAATAAAATCAACTATACTTTTTTATAAATTCTTATGTTTTAAACCGATATCTATCCTTTTAATAAAAATACCCAAAAAAACCTCATTTTTCAAAAAATTACAAAATTTTTCATCAACGTAGGTTTTTCATCCCCATTTTTCAAAATCTCATTGAAAAATGAGATTTTCTCTCTCTTATGTTTTCATGGACTTTTCAAAATAAACCTTGGTTTTCATGCCTTATCTTATGAGATTAAGCGTATCTTTAAGTTGTTAATAAGTTATTTCTAGATAATCGACGATAACCATGAGATACATTCCTAATGGACCCTCCTTTCCATGTTTTTTGCTTTATTTTTATGTCTTACTAACATGTTTCCTTTCTTGGTGACAATAATGCATCCGTATTTTAAATTAAATCTTTTTTTTAGAGAAAAAATCAAGGCAATGTTTCATGTTGGTACCCTCTAATACTCAATACGAAACAGCCTTTTCAAAATCAAATATGGAGATCATTTTAACAAAAACTTTATGTTTCACCACCTTCTCGAATTACATAAAGAGATCCAAAATTTATGCAAAATTCAAGTTTATTACTTTACAATTTTCATTCTAGCATAAAATGGTATTATACAAGAAATAATGACAAATTAAAACTGAGATAATATATGGCTAAATGGCATTGATTTAAGGCATTGCAGGGGTGCTAATCCTTCTCCACATGTAACCAACTCCTAGACCGACTTACCAAATTATGGTTTACGTAGACTTTAAAATCAAGTCTTTAAGTTTTATAACTCAAGGTATTGATTTTACTAGGTGTCTGATCACTCCAAGCTCGAATGATTAGTGGTGACTCTAAGTTTTTGCCACTCCTTAGTGGCCATTAAAGATTGGAAAGAGTAGCTCGTCCAATGATCTCCTTTATCTTAATACAAGAAACATTTCTTTATCACCATATCACACCAAAATTCCACCAAGAATTATATTTTTAAGTCAGACATATTCTCGAAAGAGGTATGCTATAATAACATTGATTGACTGAAGATTGTCAGTGAGAAATATTCCATAGGGCAAGGAGTTTAATTGAAAATTAAAACTCTTGCTCACAAATTTTGCTCTACATGAGAAAAGTATTTAGTTGCTCGGACCATTCTTGACCACATATTGTTTTGATAAATTGGCACAAACATCAAGTGCTATGTGGTGAAACATTCAGCCCAATGATAGTAATAATTATTGACAAGGCCCATTGGTCTAGCTGGGAGTAAAAGTGTTTTCCTCATTATAGTTCTTAGGATCAACAAAAAAGACTTGCCACCAAGTTTACTATGGCTAGACAACCTAGTTAAAGAATCTTGGTCATTCTTTCATATATATGATATTTATGATGAAAGATAAAACTTACCAAAATTAAGAAGGAAAGAAAAATGCCTAACCATACACACCCTAAAGGAAAAAATAACTTAATATTCTCTGACCTACATTTGGCCATCAGAACATCCCTAAGGTGTTGCTAGTGTAAGCCCCTAAACCAATTAGACTGGGACAACAAAAATATACAGTCAATTAGCTGTAAGCCAGTTACAAGATAAAGAAACACAAGGTTTTCCTTTATATTCATGGTATAATTAATATCATGAAACCAATAATTGGATGAAGCCTATGAAACACAATGGGCTTGCAAAGTATGTAATGAATTATGGTGATGAGATTCTTCTGCATCAAAGCTGTGTTTATAAAAGCATTCCTAGTCATTTTATTATCAAGACAAGGCATTGACAATGCATAAAGACCAGCATATGCTAAGCCTTCATGCATTTGATGAATTCAACCCTTTGATCTTATTAGTTGAAGTATAAAAATACTTGGGGATAGCACATAGGTGCTTGTTTTATGGAAACAAGTTCATTGAACATGGCTCGTATAAGAACTTCATTTGGTATTAGTCACATCATGTATAATAATCCTCAAACTAGTAATACCAGGTCATCTCATATAAGGAATGCCATACTTAGAAATCATCAAGAACAGATCCATAATAGATGGATGCCTATGGTAAGGTGGTTTTGGGTATGGCATGAAGCATATAGTAGATGGATGAGTGATTCAGAGAGGATTCACCACTCCTAATGACATTGGAGAATATCCTAAATGATATTTTCTATGGTTAATAAGATCAAAGTCTCTGGCCAGAGCATAATGAATTATGATGAAACGTTCCTTATAGAATCATGATTGTTAACCATGAGTTGAAAGATCTAACATGGATTGAAGCATGAGTAAACATTGAACCATGCCTATGCTTAGCCCATATATAAGGTTGAAAGACCGTATTACACTGATAGGCTAGTTACTAAAAGATTTTGATAAGGTGACATTGACTTTCCAACATAGGAATAGTCATGATGGGTTGCTAGATTTCACTTTTGATCCATGAACATGTTTAATGTGCTAACATGTTGGGAATCTAATAGGTCACACACAATAAGATGATATTGTTGGATTAAATTTAGGGTTTAATTAAGTGGAAAAGGTAATTAAATGAAGGACTTAATTGAAAAAAATGCAATTTTTAAGACATAAAATTAGATTTGCTAAATCTAAATTTTTATTGTCTTTTTAAGACATATGGATAAGATTGTTTTATCCAGATAATGTCCAAATTAGGACATACAATGTCTAAGCAGATAATATCTTAGCCTCGGATAATCTTGTTATATACTAATTATTTAGATAATTAATATTAAATAAGATTATCATTAATTAAAATTGTTTTAATTAAATACGAATTTTATTAAGACAAAATTAATAAAGGGATAGTTTACTTATCCAAGTAGGTTTCTATTTATATATCTTATATTTAATTATTTGATAATTATATATATAAGATAAGTTGGATACAGATTATTTATAAGATAAATAATGATTGTAATTATTGAATTAAAATTCCTAAGAAACCTTGTTAAGGCTTCTAATATAATCTATATGTATAACTGTTAGAGGTAATGTGCATGTATTGCACATGACCTCAGAAATCCTATTAGTGAGCCTAACCGCCACTCTTCAGAGATCTTTTGGATTAGATCTAACTCCAAATTACAATATTTAAGAGTTCGATACTCCCTTAATAGATGATTGATTTAATTTTGTTCGATTCTGATATGTTATACTACACATAATTCTTTCCCTAAAAATCAAAGAGAATTCTTGCTATTTCGATGTTTAATACTTTCGTTGCCTATTTATGTTATTTTTATGAGTTTTGAAATGCTATATCTGCATGAGATTAGACTTCACCGGGATTTGGATCCTTTCAGGTGTTGTACACACTTATGTAGAAACTTTTGTGCCAATCCTTTTGGTGAAACCTTGTGTTTGTTGCAAACCCTGTTTTCTCCTCCTTCTATTATGTTTCTTAGTTAACACCAAAATTTTTAAGTTACTTTCTTGAAAAAAAACTCAAGAAATATGACTTTTTGATTATGATCTAAATAATATCAACCGATTAGCATTAGTGAATCCCTAAGCCTTAAGAAGATTCCAACGTCTGTTTGTGTGGTTTACCTTTGGAGAAAGTACACTTGTGCTTTTCATAACCTTGGAGCAATCTTGAAGTGACCATGTTATTGCAACATTCATCTTGGGAACGGCTCACTTAAGATTTTAAGTAGGTATGATCTTCAATCATAGGGCTGATGAATTTTAAAATTGCTAGCAAGAACACATGTAAGTCTTTACCTAAAGATCCTTAAAAAATCTAGGTGTTTCTTTGTTAAATCTTTCACTATATTACTTTAATCTTTATATTCTTTATCCCTATTATGATATGCATGGTGTTCGAACAAAGATGTATCACTACACTTGGTTGATTAGGCTATTAGTGGACCTAAATTAAGTGTTGAGTATTAACATAATTCTTTCTTCACTAACTGAGATCTATTCACAATTCACGTTGATTTTCAACAAAAATCATTTGGAGACTACCGTTTTGGGTTTGTTGAATATG
This sequence comes from Adansonia grandidieri, assembly GCA_038382065.1. NCBI lineage: Eukaryota > Viridiplantae > Streptophyta > Magnoliopsida > Malvales > Malvaceae > Adansonia > Adansonia grandidieri. Next base: position 6,021,282 of record JBBYHK010000013.1, read on the forward strand.
CTACAATGGTTGAAAAGCCTATTGGTAAAGATAAATCTTATCCATCTTTCTTTTTCCAATAAGGGGGAGAAACAAAAGATGAACTTCTTCAAGAAGAATAAGGAGCATGAAGCTTATACTTCCAAGAATTTGAAGCCAATTGAAATTAGTAGGTGAAGAAAGACAAGGAGAATTTGATGGAGAAACACCATCATTGTGGTAAACCAATGCATTGGAGGCACATTTGAAAAGAGTACCTGGATATTGTGAAGGTTAAGAAACTTAAGAAAGTGTCTACTTCATATTATGAGACAATAAGATTTTTGCTCCTTTTGGTATATGATACATTAAAATTGATTCTAACATTTGTTCTTGTGTGGACCTATGATAAGGAAGAGTGAAATGGATTGGACCAAGGAGGTGACAACCTTAGTTAATGCTAGATCAAGTTTGCTAACCTATTTTAGATGTTTTTGAAACAATATGTAAATCTGGTTTGTTTGAAAATATTAGATGTCTTATTTCGACATTATAGTCATGGATTTGAGATGTTTTGTGTTCGGCACTATAGCCTATCACTACCTACAATTGGTTATGTTTTGAACATTTACTTAATTTTGCTAGCATTAGAGGTTTAGATAGTCAGGATTGCAGCTTATCAAATATATATATGTGTGTATATATATATATATATATATATATATATATAGGATTGCATCTCAATAATAAATCATATTGTTTATGGAATTAGTCCCACAACTTGGTTTTCAGATTTGGATTTGCAATAAAGATAATCAAGTGAACTATAACTAATTGTTTAACTGACACCTTTAGAAGTAAAAATTCTAATAGTTAATTGAATGAACTATCACATATGATTTAAATAAGATCGCTTAAAAGTAAAATTTTTTTATTAATTACCCAACAAAAGTCATGAAATCGAAAACAGAAACCCTTCTGCATAGAAGAGCGCCCTCTGTCTTTTAGAAGGGAAAAAAAAATGAAAAAATAATGAAATTGCGGATTCTCTCCATCTCTCTCGCATGCATTACCACTGCTGTTAAATGGTAATATGAAAAGCATAACCTCAAGACTAAAAAATATGAACATGTCACTGCAAAATACCTTTCTTTATTTCGAGGCTTGGTCTGCCGGACCACTTGCATTCAAATGCTTTTGCCAATTCAACGATTTAAAAATAAAAAATACATTAAAAATTCGTAAGATCGAAGATAATAACTATACTAAATCACCAGCAATGTGGCAATAAACATATTAAAGTAAACAACCCGTAATTTCAAATTGACAATTTCAAAGACGGACTAATTTAAATCATAAACTCGAAAAGTAGCCTCAGCGAAGTTTTAGTCAATAAGGGTCTATATATAATTCATCACAACTCCAATGTCATAGAATTCAGCGTTTTTATTCTTCTTTAGGGACAATTGCATCATATTCTGCTTTTGGATATCAATCTTTAGTTCGATGGAATGAAATAGAAATATAATAAAATAGTTATTCTGTGAAATTATATAGACTTAGAATAAAATGTTATAATTATAGCAGTAATTTGATTTAGTAGAAAAGGATTAAAATTTTTAAAATAATTTTATATTCTGTTCAAAGTTAAAATAACCATTTAGTGAAGAGACATTGTATGGTTATTCCAACCTTAGATAGAATAAAACTGAAATAAGTTTTCATTGAATCAAATTATTGAGTTTTTATAGCATGCTCAACTCATAATATAATAGCTACTACAGTGATTCCTCTTAGTTTCCATCACCTTTTCAATTGAAACTGGTGGGGCGATTGCCATCATCCATTCAACTGAAACTGAAATTGGAGGGTTGAGGGTCCAATTAGTAACGGAATTTTTCGCTAGAAATTTTTTTTTTTCCTTCTAACATTTCTGTCTTTTTCAACAAATTTTTTATTTCATCCAACATCCTCTAATTTTTTAAATTAATTATTTTTTAACTCTTTCATTTTTTTGTTAGTTTATTTTAATGTTTATCCAAAATATTTAAACTATTTTTATTCAATATGATAAATAACGTATATCATTATATAACAACTAGTTAATTGATTAAAATATTTAAATAAATATATAAAATAATTTATATTAAAATTTTAACCATTAAATAAATAATTTATTAATACATATTAATATTTTTAATGATAAATTTTTATTCTCACCTCATCACCACTATTGTTTTATCATCCAACACAATATATGATTACTAATTTTAATTTTATTATTATAATATTTTATTTCATCTCTATATTTACAAGTCTCAACGCTATTTGTCAAAAATAGCTTTGAAATTTACTCCTACAGTTGGCAACTCTTTGTCTCGTCAAATTCAAGCCATTATTTAATGGTCATGAAAATTTAATTTTGGCATTAAATGCAAGGCAACCTTGTAATTAATATAAATAGGCTTGACTTCTTGGCATTTGGGAGCACAACATGCAAGCCGAGTGAAAGCAATAGCAAGCCGAGAGTGAATTGAGAGCAATTCGTGTAGTCATTTTTGAATATTTTGAAGAGTGAAGTCGTAAGTTATTAGATTATGTTTTAAGTGTTAAAATAATTGTAATTTTTTTATTATTATTATAATGAAATTTTTTGTCCTCTCTACTCATAGACATAAGCTTAAAAACTAGATCATGTAAATCTTTGTGCCTTTGTATTTATTCTTTTCATATTTTATTTCTTATTGCGTGTTTTATTTATTCTTTGGTGAGTTTATTAGTTGCTATATTAACTTGCTTGGATCTGTTCATACCCAACACCATTACTATTTTCAATCTTAATGACTCCCTGTCCAAATGAATCTTAAATCTAAAAGTCAAGCCCCTATTGCTTCTTGCCATTCCATGTCTCAATTTACACCAGCCAAACTCAAACTTGATAGAAACTAGCTTATCAAAACTTTGTTGATTATTTCACATCTGATGGAAAAAAAAAAAACTTTTGAGAATCAAATCTTCTAATAGCTGTCCTATTCCACACTCATCAAAACGGGGACTTCTTCCCATAAGGCCCTGAGGTAATCGGCTCTTTTTATTTTTAGTTTTTAACATATATTATTATATAATAATATATAAAATTATTATAATTATATAAATATACTATAAGTTACATAAATCATTATCATTCAAAAAAATTTAAAATTATCAATAAATAGTATAGTTACATAAGTTATATTATCTATTACATAAATTATTATGATTGGTAATATAACTTAATATTACATATTTTTAT